>PVIJ01002809.1:0-150120 GCA_004024925.1 Scalopus aquaticus
TGCTTTGAGGGATGTGTCTTTCAAGATTTTGCTGAGATGTATGTCGTGTAGAGTTTTGCCTATATTTTCTTCTATACATTTTATGGTTTCAGGTCTTACATCCAGGTCTTTTATCCATTTTGAGTTGACTTTTGTGCAGGGTGTGAGGTAGTAGTCTAGCTTCATTTTTTTGCATGTGGCTGTCCAGTTTTCCCAGCACTGTTTATTGAATAGACTGTCCTTGTTCCACTGCATTTTCTTTGCTCCTTTGTTAAAGATTAGTTGTTCATAGATACGTGGTTTTAATTCTGGGTATTCTATTCTGTTCCATTGGTCTTGCTGTCTGTTTTTGTTCCAGTACCATGCTGTTTTAATTATTATGGCTTTGTAGTATAGTTTGAAATCAGGGAGTGAAATTCCTCCATTTTCTTTCTTTTTAGTTAGGAGGGTTTTAACTATGCGAGGTTTTTTGTGGTTCCATATGAATTTCATCAGTAGTCGATCTATTTCTTTGAAGAATGTCACTGAGATTTTTATTGGAATAGCATTGAACCTGTAAATTGCTTTTGGTAGGATTGCCATTTTGATAGTGTTAATCCTTCCAATCCATGAACAAGGGGTGCCTTTCCATCTTCTTGTGTCTTCTATTTCTTTCAACAGAGTTTTGTAGTTTTCTTTGTATAAGCCCTTTATGTCTTTTGTTAGGTTTATTCCCAGATATTTGACTTTTTTGGTTTTGATTTTGAAGGGGATGGATTTCTTAATTTCTTCTTCTACAGATTGGGTGTTTGCATAGAGGAATGGTACTGACTTTTTTGCATTGATTTTGTATCCTGCTACTTTACTGAACTGGTCTATTATTTTGAGTAGTTTTTCTATGAAGTTTTTAGGGTTTTGTATATATATTATCATATCATCTGCAAATAGAGACAGTTTAATTTCTTCCTTTCCTATTTGGATCCCTTGAATGTCTTTCTCGTGTCTAATTGCTCTGGTTAGGACTTCCAGTATTATATTGAAAAGTAATGGTGAAAGTGGACATCCTTGCCTTGTTTCTGATCTTAGGGGAAAGGCCTTCAGCTTCTCACCATTGAGTGTAATATTGGCCGTGGGTTTTTCATATATGGCTTTTATTATGTTGAGGTATGTTCCTTCTATCCCAAGGATTTCAAGTGCTTTTATCATAAATGGGTGTTGTACTTTGTCAAATGCTTTCTCAGCATCTATTGATATGATCATATGGTCTTTATTTTTCCTCTACCTATCTTTAAATGTTGGTGTTTTCTCCTCTGTCTCTTCTCAGGCATATTCCGAGGGGTGCCTCATCATTTTTAGTGATACTGGAATGAACTCAGATGTATCTGGTTCGGGGGGTGGGGGGCACCTTTATTTAGACAATGCATAAATCTTCAATTTGTACAAAAATGAACTCAATTTCTTCTTTCCCAGACCTGTGCTTCTTCTGTTTCTTGGATCTCTATCACATTTAGCAAGAAATGGAATAACTAGCAGGAGCAACAACGTGAAAAATGTGGACATCATTTCAAACTCCTCTCTCTCTTCATGCATTTGTTAGTACCTACATGTCTCTCAAGTTGATTCCTTTCTTTTCATATCCATGCCAGCATTTTCATTCACACACTTGTCATCCCAACTAATTGTCATAGAGTATTAAGTCCCTCTTCCTCCTATCTTGTTTCCCCCCAAAGTAATCATCAGACCAACCATCCTTAATAATTGTTTTTTGTCTTAATACATGTGATGAATCACTTTTACATCAAAAATACACTCCAATGAGCAAATGCAGACTTTGATAAGCAATATAGACTTTTTGGATAAGCAATGTTCCAAAATTATTCATGATTTCTACAAGCACTGGTAGTTGATTGCTAGTGACCACTCATAAGGGCTGAAGAATCACTAAGAGAGCCATGAGGGAGACAGCAGATCCTCACCTCTCTCCCACCCAAATGAGGCCATTCAATTATGCAATGTTATTCTGTAGGGCAACTTTGGAAAGATGAAAACTCAATAAAATCACCTATTATTATGTCTTTATTATAACGCACTGACAACTTGAGGCACACTTCACCTCTAAGTTCTTTGTGCCAGGGCTTCATAATCCCACAATGTGCCCTCCAACATTAGAGAGGTTCTTGAAAATACAAATCTAATTGTGTCACTCTTTGGCTGAAAACTCCTTTAGTGACTGCTCGTTGCTCTCAGGGCCATGTCTATCTTCTTCATACTGATGTCTACATGGGCTCCTCACCACCTCCCTTTCCAACACAGCTCTCTCTGCAGCCTGCCTCTTACACCCCTCCATTCACCTCACACTTCAGGTACGCTCTCTTCCTCAGACCTGACGTGCTCTCTCCCTGCTCTTCCATGGGCATTGATGCAAAGCAGAAAGTAGGAGTTGTGGAATCACACAGAACACACCATGGCCTTAGGAAGTCCTGAAGTTCATTGCCATTCTCTTTATCTGGGATGTTTTCAAATCTAAAGTACCTTTCTCTTTTCCTTAGCTTACACTCCTTACTCTTTTAATGCAATTCCTCCTGCAGGAAGATCAAGGCTTCCTTGATGTCTTCTCCCCACAGTACCTGAGATTACTTCTATCACAGCTCACACTGTACTTGTTACAAATGATTATTTACCTAACATCTCTATCTAGTCAATGAGGTCCTTGAGGCTTCTCTATCTCAACATCCACATGCCCAACATGTAGTAGGTGTTCAAGGAATACCTGTCAAATGAATGAAGAAGAGATTGAACATGAAATTGTTGCATGTTCCATAATAATAAATTTTGAAATATAACAAATGGAACTATCTCGCACCTGCAGCTAAGATCATGAATTTGTCCACCTTTTGCTTGAAAGCCCACTGATGAGGATCATAAAATGTAGTTAACATCTCCTCAGTGACATATATAAAATGTACCAACAAAGACCTTGTCTGAAGAGTTCATAAATGATGGTCTTTATTTTAAAGCCATCTTAAACACAAAAGCACAGTGTAGTGGCCAAAGTGAAACACTATGCAGACTTCAGAAATCCCACCACTATATTATAAGAACAGGTTTTATTTCATTTTTCTTTTGTGTAGAATCATGACTATATGAAGAATACATATGTGTTTTTAGTGCAACTTTTTATAGAAAATATTTGAAGAAAAAATACAATAAGATTTACTTCCTAAAGCCTCCTAACAGCAGATCACAGACTCGTGCCTCTTATATTTTAAATATAAATATAAAAATATTTGGGAAAAATTGATCTCTCTCTCTCTCTTTCTCTCTCTCTCTCTCTCTCTCTCTCTCTCTCTCTCTCTCTCTCCCTTCACAAATTTCTGTAGCACCATATACTTAACTAATAGCTTTGAAATTTTATCAAAAATGAAGACAAATAATGAAAAGAGAATAAAGCTATTGACATCATGGGTGAAGACGATGGTATTGATCAGTAGACACCTGCTTTTTATTGCTTTTATAAGACAGAACTAATGAACTATGAGGCTGGGTGCATATAGAACTGAAATTAAAGTATAAGTTTTCATGTAAGTGAAAATTAGTAAGTGATTATATTCTAATAGAAGAAGATATAAATTGACAAAAGGAAGCAGGGATAATTTCTATTAATAAATAATCTCTCTCCCTTGCACCCATACCACCACCATTATATTTCCTTCATTAGAAATCTCCATTTAACATTAGGTTTATCTTTAATAACTTTTCATAAAGCATTTTTCAGGTAAACTGGTACAACCTTTCTGGAGAGGAATAGCACAGTATCAAAGCCTTGGAGGGAAAAAAAAAAACATTTTTTTGAGCAAATAATTTCAGTGCTAGAAATTGTTCCTAGGAATTACTCATAAGAAAAATAGATGATAGATAGATGAATAGTTTGTGATGCTCTAACAACTGCATATGTATTGATACCATGAACAAGGGAGATTTATTCCAGAGATGGAAGGTTTATCAAAAAGACTAAAGAGGAGACCCACATGAGCATTATCAATCAATGAGATAAAATATGTGACACCTAATCATAATATACCATAATGTATATCATAATATAATCATAATAATGTGACACCTAATCATAATAAAAATTCTCAGAATTCAAGGAACAGAGAGCAACTTTCTCAATTTGATAAAGAATTTATACAAGAAAACTTATAGCACATCATACTTAATGGTGAAAAACTACATTTCAATTAAGATTGGGTGCAAGTTAAGAATGTTCACGCTCACCACTTGAATTCAACATAACACTGAAAATTCTAGCTAGTGCATAAAAGCAAGTAAAAGAATTAATGGGCATACAAACAGGGAAGAAAAAAATTGCAACTGTTCCCATATGACATGACTACATACACAGAAAAACCCAAAGATTCCATTAAAAAAAGTTCCTAGAACTTTTCCATGAATTCAGCAAGCTTACATGATACAAAATCAACATACAAAAATTAATTGCATTTGTAAGCTACAATAAAAACATAGATACCAAAATTAAATATCAAAACACTATTTACAAATGTTAGAAAAATATGTAGTTGCAAATCTCGCAAAACACATATAGGCTTGTATGATGAAAAATCAAAGATACAAATAAATGGAAGGACATACCATGTTAATAGTTTGAAAGACTCAACAAAGTAATGATTTCAATTATCCTCATATTGACACATAGGTTTAATAAAATTCCTATTAACTTCTAGCAACATTATTGCCAAATAGAGATAACATTATTCTAAAATAAAATACAGAAGTGAAAGGAACAAAAACAATTCTGAAGAATAAAGGGGAAGGAATCAATCTACATGATGCAGAACTTATGTAACTAGAAGACTCAAGAAGATGTGGTATTGTTAGAGGGATAGCCATTCAGAATAAGGGCATAGAATAAAGAAACCAGCAATCACATCACACAATTATAGCCAACTAATTTTTGACAAGAGTGCAAAAGCAAAGCAATGGAAGGATATCATTTAACAAACAGTGATAGAACAACTGGAAATCAATTGGCTAAAAAAATTGCACCTAAAAAAGACCCTCACTCTTTTTTTTAAAGATTTATTTATTTATGCATACAAGCTGGGGTGTAGGCTAGAGGTGTGTGTGTGGGGGGAGGGGGAGTGTATGAGAGGATTCACCAGAGACAGAGTGGGGAGCATAACAGGCAGATTAACTGAAATACACTGCTGAGGGGAGCCGTGGGCACGACAGGAGAGGTCTGCTGTGCCATGTAGGAAGCCCCCTGGCCAGGGATCGAACTCATGTTGCAGTGGCTCTGGATAGCTTCACAGTGCTGCATCTTAACCCACTGCACCACCAGGGAGGCCCCAAGACCCTCACTCTTTGTATAAAAATTAACCCCAAATTAGGGCCTCCCTGGTGGTGCAAGAGGTTAAGTCTTAGCACTATGAGCTATTGGCAGCCACTGCAGCACATGTCGATCCCTGGCAAGGGAGCTAACCCACAGGGCACAGCAGAACTCTCCTGTCTTGCCCACTGCCCCCCTCAGCAGTGTATTTCAGCCAGTCTGCCTGTTCTGCTCCCCACTCTGTCTCTGGTGACTCCTCTCACCTCCCCTGCACCTCTGGCCTACACCCCAATTCTTGTATGCATAAATAAAATAAATATTTTTTTAAAATTAACCCCAAATCAATAATAGATTTAGATATAAGATATAAAATTATAAATCTTTAGAAGAAAACATAGGAGAAGATCTTTGGGACCTAAGGTTTGATTGAAGACATCATAACATGACAACAAATAAATCTATGAAAGAAAAATGCCTATTTCACTGGTGATTTATTAAAATTTAACCAAACTGGAAGAAGGAAAAAACTAACTCCAGCCCACAGTCCTTGAGGTAGGAGAAAGAAAATACTCAATTTCAGCCCTCATAAAACTTCTGGTATCACATAAAGCTGTGAGGTTGTAGACTTGTAAAGGACACAGCACAGGAATATGGTCTCTGAGAAATAATCATATGACTTTAGAGCACTTTCCCTCCCCATTTTACCACTACATCAAAAGGGTCTTATATGGTAACAAGGAAATACTGCTAAAGAAAGGCACATCAAAGTGTGTATTTCAGAATATGTTTCTATGTAACCCCAGAGACAGATGGGGAGTCATAAAAAAGGATACCAGGAAATAAAATAACAATAATACTAATTTTTAAAAAATTAGAAGACAACTAATCAGACAATAAATCAGAGATATTCTGCAAGGGAGGGGGAGATAGAGTAATCAAAGCAGGGGAGGGAAGAGCACAAGTAACTATGGTGATGGTGTATGGGTGAATTGGTGGTGGGAACGTTACACCCGAAAGGAGAAAGCATACAAGCATACACTGTAGAAAAATGAACAATGATGTTACACATATATAGATAAAGATATAGATATAGATATATAAAGAGATTTATCTAGATAGATAGATGGATGGATGGATGGATGGATAGATAGATATGTATATATCTCAAAGATACCAAAGGAAATTCAGTCTCTCACACTTATGATTATAACAAGTAGTAAAACACAGCTTAACTCCTAGTCAGATAATCATAAAATCCCACACTAATATTTATTTCAGTTCCTTTTATACAGTACATTACATCCACCTTTCAACAAAACATAAAAGGTATACTAAGACAATAAACACAGTTTAAAGAGACAGAGCAAACTTGTGAAACAGGCTTAAGATATGACAGAGATGCATTAATTATCAAACTAGGAATTTAAAAACAATTATGACTAATATACCAAGGACTTTAATAGAAAAAGTGAAGACCATACAAAAAAATAAGATGGGTAAGGTAAGTAGAGAGAAGGAAACCCTAAGATAGAGACAAAAAGAAATGCCAAAAATGAAGAATGCCTTTGATGGACTCATCAATAGATAGGACAGAGTTGAAAAAACGGATTAGTGAACTTGAAGAAAAGTTAAGATAAACTTCCAAAACTAAAATGTGAAGAATGATAAATGCAAAACAGAATATCCAAGAATCTGGGAACAATTACAAAAGGTATAAAAATGTATAATAACAGAAAGAATAGAAAGAGAGACAGGGCAGAAAAAATTATGCAATAATGCTTAAGAATGTCTCAAAATTAATAAGAGAAACAATGTCATTGACATTTTCAAAAGATGGGCAGAAGAGCTAAAAAGACACTTCTACAGAGAGGAAATGCAAATGATCAACAGGTATATGAAAAAATGCTCAACATCACTTTTAATCAGGGAAATGTAAATCAAAACCACAATGAGAGATCACCTCACACTGGTGAGAATGACCCTTATTAAACTGACAACAACAAATGCTGGCAAGGATGTGGGGGAAAAGGAAATCTCTTACACTGCTGGTGGGAATGCAAACTGGTCCAACCATATGAAAAACTATATGGAGGTTTCTCAAACTACTTAAAATGGAGCTACCAAATGACCCAGCAATTTCACTCTTAGGAATCCACAGAAAAACATTAATTTGAAAGGAAGCCTGCACTCCTATGTTCATTGTAAACATACAATAGCTAAGATAGGGAAACACCTAAATACCCCAAAAGAGATGACTGGATCAAGTAGATGTGGTGTATACATCTATATACACAATGAAATACTATTCAGAAATCAAAAAAGATAAACTCCTGCCATTTACAGCAACATTGATGGAGCTAGAAGAGATTGTGCTCAGTGAAATAAGTCAGAATGAAAAAGAAAAATAACAGATGGTTTCACTAATAGAAAGAATATAGGGGAACCAAACAAGGGGTCAAAAAAAGAAAAAGACAAAGCTAAGAGGCAAACTATAAATCTGAGGTATGCAGAGGAGAAGGGAGGGAAAGGGGTCAAAATAGGGGAGGGAACTGACTCTGGTGAGGGTTCACAGGTGATTTGGTGGTGGGTTTTATGGGGATTACACCTGAGGGGAGAAATCAAACATTGTACAATGATGAACAATGATGTAAATAAACATATTAAAAATTAAAAAAAAACAGACATTTTCAGAGAAACAGAAACTGAGAATGTAAAAGAGATTCTATAGGAATTTTTGACAGAAGAAAATTATATCAGAAATAAGAAAATATAGGAAGGAATGACAATAAATAGAAAAAAATATGTAGTTTCATCTAAATAAACATTAGTCATTAAAATAATAACTATGCTTGGGGGTGTCTGACAATAAGAACACAAAAGGTGAGAGGGAGGCATAATAATAAAAAATATATATAAAATCAATAAGTTAAAAATGAAGAAAATGGAATAATATCAAATACTTGTTTAATCTAGGAAAAGGCAAGAAAGTAGAGAAAAGTATATCAGAGATGGGACAGATAAAAAACAAATATTAAGGTGGTAGATATACATTTAAATGTGTTAATAATTATATAAAATGGAAAATACCTGTATTTTCAATATTTATTTATTTAACAAATGTCACACTTTATTCACAAACCAAAGTACACAACAGGAACCACACGCTGCTTACAAAAGACATCCCTGAACCAGAAGAGAACAGAAAGTTTGGAAGTAAAAAGAAAAAACATATATAATCCATATAACCACTAGCCAATAGAAAACCGATATAATTACAGTCATGTCATTAAAGAAGATATTAAAGGCAAAGAGGGAATTTTTTTTTAATAAGTGGGTTATTCCTTAGGAAGATATAATTCTAAATCCAGCCAAATGTAAATATGTAAAACAAACAGAAAAGAAGAATCAGCTATTTCTACAACCACAGAGTGAGATTTTAACATCTCTCTCAAGAACTAATCTGTATTCTCTGATTATCAGAGGATGGAATAGATTTTGTGTTCTTATTAGGTTTTTGTGATTGACTTTAGAATAACTATTTACATATTTTGCTTCATTTTCACTGGAAGGTTGACTTTTTGATTACTGATATATAATCCTTCTTTTTATTTTAAGATTTATTTCACAGTATGCACTGCATTTCTTGCCAGTCTTTGTGCTCTAGTTTTGTTTATGAGTCTCATAATTTTTATAAAATAAAATCTAACTTTGTGTTATATTTCCACCATTGCTTTCATTTGTCAAATTTTAAAATATATTTTTCCCTAGACAGAATATTATAAACAATGAGTCATAATATTTACAATTTAGGTTACAATTTAGGAATTCTTTCAAAATACATGAAATTATATGTGGACATTTTAACAGTAATCTTTCCATCTACCTATAATGGCCTTTCTTCCAAATTTTTATTTATTTGACAACTATTATTGAGATGCCAAGTATTTAGCAAAGGTTTAAGGAATTAAGAATAAAGATTAAAGTGGACTCTCCCTTTAGCTGCAGCTCACAGTCTTGTGGGAAAAGGGAGGTCATAAAGATAGAAATAAATAGACATGTCAAGAGGTAATAAATGCAAGGGAGAACAACAGCGGGGTCGGGTCACTAAGGAAGAACTCTGGAATGAGACAGTTCACCTTGATCCCTTGGCAACTCCAAAGTGACTTGGCCATTCTCTTGTTCTGTGCAGCACCTCTGATTCTTGTCAATCCTTCCATAATAATTTATAATGCTTCTGATTCCCTTGGGATTACTGGATTCAGAATCATATTTTGTATAAATTTTGAATAAAATCATACCCTCCAAGCTTTCCCCATTCACATGCAAAACAATTTTAGAAGGAGAAAAAAAAACTTGTATCAAAGGTTAATTCTTCTATAAAAAGTAGAGGATGTTACTAAAACAGGACCCCTAGAATTGATAAAACCTAGATTGTTCTGACAAGGAATTGCCCAGATCCTGTAGTGTTCTCAATCCTCAACACCTGGGGGTCTTGAATTTGCTGGGAAGCATCCAATGCCTGGCTCTGTCCCTTGATATTCTGGAAAATTCATTGAACATTGCCCAGGAATTGGTTTTTTTCAAAGCTCCCCAGGTAAGTCCAACACGCACTTAGGTGAACAGGGAACTGGGGCATTAACACATTTAAATTGCCATCACAGGGCCTCCCCGGTGGCGCAGCGGTTAAGCGCTGCGCTGTGGAGCTGTTGGCAGCAGCGACGCGAGTTCGACGCCCGGCCGGGGAGAATCCCATATGTTGCGGCAGACCTCTCCTGCTTTGCCCGCTGCTCCCCTCAGCAGTGTATTTCTGATCTGCCTGTTCTGCTCCCCGCTCTGTCTCTGGTGAACACTCTCGCCGCCCCACGCCTCTGGCCTGTACCCCAACTTGTATGTATAAATTAAAAAAATAAATAAATAAATTGCCATCACACATGATGGATGTATATTCACCAAGCACTGAATATGTGCATCCATGGCCACATCAGAATGACAATTCCTAGGCTCTAGTTGCAACTATTTCTTCAACACTGGAAAATGCTTACCTGTGCATAAATGCTGTTTGACTACTTAGCTATGTCGCTGCATGTGCACAGCGTATCTCTCACAAAGGACAAGCCTAGTGTCCACTGAGGACATAGATGAAGGTAGCAAGGTCTCTACTGTATTTTTAACTCTTTCATGTGTCTCTTACATACCCTTCATGACAGAGCACAGAGCACATAATGTTGCCCAGAACCATTTAACCATGTGACTTTTAATGGGAACCAGAAACAAGACTTAAAGGCTTAGTGGAGTCTTCCAAGCAGGGTTGTCTGCTTATATCTTTCTGAGATTAATACCAACAGAAAGAAAAATAAACAAGCTTTCCTCCAATATTCCTGAGAGAGAAGCAGGCTGACACATAAGTACCACCTGGCCTTCAAATGACAGCAGCCCTAATGTGGCTGGGGCACCCAAACCCTACCCAGCCAGGAAAGCACAAACACTTCCCAGTGTCCCCTGCAAGGAACTTACAAAGAAAGGAATCAGGCCTGCTGCCTTGTCTCTCTCCAGGGCCTCTTGCAGGGCAGATGCACGCAAGGCAAATTGGCCATCTGAAGGGATGGCTTTTAGTTTCACTCCACCAATTAATCCAGCTCTTTCCACTGAGGAGTGTGCCTGGAAAGAATGAGCAAAGTTAGACTGGCATGGCTGTTCCACACAGTTGCTCAAAGAGACACTCCCATGGCTTTAGGCTCAGTAAATAGGTGCTCAGAAAATTCTACCTGAAAGAAAGATGCCAATAACATGGCACCATCACTGGGTGGCAGATCTCTCCTCTCCCAGGGACCCCAAGAGAGTCAACTCCTGAGGTTGCCACCCTCTGCCGTTCAGTATCCACCATCACCGTCTATTGCTTTACCCTCCCCTGGGCCTGGCCCTTGTCCTACTGGTCTACTTTTGAGACCAGAAGGACCCAACAGGAAGTGCAGGCTTGGAGCCCTGTGGGCCTAGGCAGACTCCTGGCTCCAAACCTTTCTTATGACGCTGGCAGTGAGTCCCCATGGCTTCATGTGAACAATGAGAAAATAGCAAATGCCTACCTCAGAGCAGAGTTCTGAAAATGATTAATAATGCCATAGCACCCAAGTATGGTGCCTGGCATAGAAGGCATTTAATAAGCCACTGTCTTCAGTCTTTTCATTTGAGGTTCTAAAACCACCTGTGGAATGTATGACAACTCTATAAAGTTGTTCTTTCCATGATCTTTGTGCACTGTCTTCTAGCTTCAGATGAGGAGGGAAAGGATGGGGTTAAAATGTTTGGTTATTTATGTAGCTAACACTGTGGCCTATATTTCATGGGTTAATTTGGTCTAAAATATAGACCTCATGCTACTCAATTCTCTTTCCTTTTGTTTCTTCTCACACAATTCTGACTGTTTTCGTTAAAATTTTCTTAAACGGAATGGCCAATGACCTCAGGCCCAGTGGTCCTACATGCAGACTGCTTTAAATCCTGCAAAACACTTTCATGCCCTTTATCTATGTCCCGCCACTAGCTGGCTGAGCAGCAACACTTGGGGGCAGGTGTTTCCCCCCCTGATGACTGACTACACTGGTCAACAAATTTTTACAAAAGTCATGTTACTGAAATAAAATTAGTCATTTCCTATCAATTTGCATGTGCTGAACACGAATATGACAGTCAAATTCTAATTTTGGCTCTAGATTTTTTTTTTGTAATCTGCAATAAATTGATGTTTACATCACGAAATGCATGCCAATAGTAATAGGTTTATGGTCAATACCCGTAAAAATTCAAGTCATAGGCTACTTCTTAGATTTCTTCGCTTGTCTCTTGTACAGCTGTTCAGGAGCATCTCTGGGGAGAGTCCAGCAGTAGTCAGCCAGCATTGCAGTGGACCATTTTCCCTGGTATCTTTGTTCCATTGATGCGATATCTTAATGAAAACGTTCGCCATGTTCATCACTAACCATACCACAGTTTTCAGGGAAGAAATTCAGATGGGAATGAAGGAAGTGGATCTTTCGAGACATTTTGCAGCCAAGTTTCTGATACTGCATCAGCATGTCTTCTACTAGTTCCTTGTAGTTTTCTGCCGTAACATACCCAAGAAAGTTGGTAGACACTAGGCAAAAAGCATTCCATGCTTGTTTCGCATCACCCTGAAGCAAGTTGTTGAACCGGTTATCTTTGAAGAGCTCTTGATTCTGAAGACCCACAAAAATCCCTCTTTAATCTTTGCTTCGCTGAGTCGAGGAAATTTTTCATGCAGGTATTGGAAAACTGGCGAGGTCAGGTCCATGGGTTTCGCGAAATTCTTCATCAAACCTAGTTTGATTTGAAGGGGTGGTAGCAGGATTTTGTGAGCCTCGACCAGAACTGGGTGCTGGATAGTCTTCTCTCCAACTGCTACCTTTTGTCTGCAAGTCCGTTCCTTCCGCAAGTAGTGCAATTCACTTGCTCGGCTATCCCACTCACATAAGAAACACATGTATTTTGTATATCCCTACTGCAGTCCCGTTAAAAAGGCAACTAGCTTCAAATCACCACAGACGTGCCAGCTATACTTGTTATACTCAATGGAATTCAGTAGCTGCTCTAAGTTATCGTATGTCTCTTTCATGTGGACAGCATGAGCTACTGGAATAGATGGAAGACAGTTTCCATTGTGCAAAAGCACAGCCTTAAGACTCAGTTTCGAAGAGTCTAGAAATACTCCCCATTCTTGTGGGTCATGAATGATTTCTAAGTCATTCATGAGGCCCTCAATATCGGAACAGAATATGAGAGTACTTTCCTTTCTGAAGAAAGGCTCCAACTGCTGGTGGCGCTTTCGATATCAAGTTATTGTGACATCTTCTTCTAGAAGATTCCATGGTTGGAGTCTTGATCCTAGCAATTCTGCCTTGTTCTTGGATAAGTCCAAATCACGAACCAGGTCATTTAGTTCTTCCAGTGTTAGTTTGGGTGGGGTTGATGATGTACCACAGTGAAATTCTGGATCACTGCATGCTGATGGAACAGGAAAGGAACAAGTTGGCTCACCCTTGTCCTCATCAGATGAATCAAGAGAATATTCTGCTGGAGTTCTGGAATAGGAAGTCCTTCACCATGTGGAACTGGTCTCAATGCAGACAGAATGTTTGGGTAGACTATTCTCGACTTTTTTTGTTTCATTATTCCACCAGAAAGAGGAGGAACCAAGCAGAAGTAACAGTCTTTTATGTGATTGCTTGGCTCTCTCCACATCATGGGGACTGCAAATGGCATTGATGGTCTTTTGCCATTTAACCACTGTGAAAGCTGTGTTGGACATGCGGCACAGCATATATGCAGGGCCCAAGGCTTGTCTTGGTCACCAACCTTGCATCCCAAGTAAAGATGATAAGCCTTCTTCACTTGAGAGGTGACCCTTTTCTTCTGGTTGCAAATGTCACTTCCCCACAAATAGAGCAGAAATTGTCCATGCTATTAACACTCTTTTGAGGCATTACTGTTCTGTATTGTGCCTAAATGGATAAAATAATAACAGTTCTGTGGCACAGTAGCGTCAACCTTCTTGCCCAAAGTCTGAAATATTTTCAGTGTTCAACCTTTCCGACAGGGTTTTCTATAGTGCACTGCTGACGTCGGCTTACTTCAGCCGCCGCCTGGCAGTAGTATTGCATTGCATCAGAAAATGATACAATCAACTCTGGATGAGGTGTGCATGATGGTATTATGCAATGCGATGCAATATTACATCATTCTAGGCTGATTTAGGATGTTACAGTGCTACTGGATAAATTTACATGGTGAAACATATCAAATGAATTATATGAAATATCTTCAAAACAAGAGCTAATAAAAAACTTTCAGAGTTATATTCATATTCAGCACACCAAAATACTACATATTAGGTCCTTTTTAAGTCAGTAACAATCTCAGTGTTGACCAGTGCTATCAATGAAATGTTCAGAGAATTTATGTGATTTGACTGGTATCACAATACTTAAAATAGCAGATCTGGGACTTGAGCCCACGTGGTTGACCCTTAGTCTGACACCCCACAATGTAACCCTGAAGGAGCCAGAGGATTTCAGTGTAACCCAGTGCAGGGGATAAGCTACAGAGCCCATCCTGGTTGTCTCCCAACACAGCTGTTTTCCTTTCAACTTCACCTAACTTTCCCAAAAAAACTACATCTTCTAATAGAGCTCTCTATTTCAGTGATCCCTGAGGAAATGTTCTTGCATTTGAAATGATGTAGCATGGTTTTGTTTGGTTTTGATTTGATTTGATGTAAAACAAAGCATTTAGTTCTTGAGGTTTTGTGGAACTTCAGGCCAGACCTGCAGAGCGCTCACTCACTTGGTCTGATGCGTAGGCCACCAGCTTCTCCATGATGGCAGCTTGTGTCAGCCCTGGGGACCTGGCCTGCAGGCGACGTGTCACTTTGGTTCGAGCTGCCAGCAAGGCCACCAGGGTGGCTTCACTGGCACTTCCCTAAATCAAAGAAAAGCTTGAAATGAGCTTCAAATCCTGCAAAATTATTAGTGTCTACACTGACTTTGTCCAGATTTTTCTTAAAAGATGAACATGAAACTGCTAAGTCCATTTCCTTTGCACAGTAAACATCTGAACACCTGTGTTGCCACTTTAGCTCTTACTAGTATTGCAACATTTCTTGGTTAACTTCACATAACAAAGAGTTAGCTGTAGTAAGTACATAGTGATACCCTTTTGGCAGGCATTTTCCATTCCTTAGGAGTTGTTATGCGATGTCCACCAGAGGGTTCAGGGACCCGGGAACCAGCAGCCAAGTTCAGGCCTGTGTGTCCTCAGACAGAAAAAACTATTTGTTCATAAAACGTGGTGCATTTTTCTTGAGACTCAGAAATTGCCTTGAAGGATTTCTCTCTATCACTAATATTACGGATTCCCCAAATTCATATGGTGAAGTCCTCACCCCTAGTCCCTTAGAATGTGACCACATTTGCAGATAAGAACTGTAAAAAGCTCACAAAGTTTAAAGAAGATCATAAGATCAGGCCTTAATTCAATCTGACGGCCATCCTTGAAAGACGAGGAAATTTAGACACCAGATGTGTACACACACACAGGACAGGCCATGTGAGGACGGAGGGAGAAAGCGACAGTCTGCAAGCCGAGGAGAGAGTACTCAGTGGAAATCAATGCTGCGCACATCTTGATTTTGTATTTCAGCCTCCAGAACTGTGAGAAAATAAATTTCTGTTCTGTTAAGTCCCTCAAATCTGAAGTATTTTGTTACACTAGCAAATTAATAAAACTAATTTGAAAACATATTTTGGCAAAATAGTAAAGGATGGTACAAAACTCACTTTTCTGACTTTGGGAGTGCGTGAATGATAATATAGATTCAGCAGCCACTGAAACTGGGACCCTATGGCACAAGCCTCCAGGTATGACAGGCTTTGCCATGGCCCTGTCATCTGCGCTGGTGCCAGAGGCGGAGTGGCAGTGGTGGTTTCTCAGCCTGCTGCCCCAGTGTGTGCAGGTGGCAGCCAAACAACACAGCTCTAAAAGTGGCAGTGGACAGCAGGATCTCCTGCCCACCACCACAGCATGGTACTTGTGGGCAGCCCCTGCCCCACTGCAAACCAGCCCCTAAGGGCTCTCAGGTCTTCCTGTAGTAGGAAGTTGCAGGACAACTACATGAGGCCCACCTCAGTGGGCCAAGCTTGAAGGCTGGCCCTGGTGCTACCTGGCTTTGAGCACAAGAGCTCCCCCTCCCCCACGCACACAGTTCCAGCACTTGGCCCCAGAAGCATGCTGTGTGCAGGTCACAGGCAGAGGGAATTTTATTGCCCACCATCAGTGGCTCCACTGGAGCTCAGGCTGCTGGCAGAGGCTGACAGTGATGGCAGGTGGCAGTAGTTCCCCTACCACAATGTTCCCAGAGCATGCAGCCTGTGGCTGCTGCAGCAAGGTTGTCCTGTGCTGGAGCAAGCTCCGGTAAAGAAGGCAACAGTTAGCCCTGCAGCTCCTAGTTCAGGGGTCAGGAAGAAGCATAGGGCTCCAGCGGGTTAGCTCCAGTTCTATGGCTCCCTGGAGCTGCAGGCAGTAGAGAGACCTATTGAGTCCTGGGCCAACATGGCAGGCCCTCAGCAGAGCCCACCCAGCAGCAACTGGGACCCCTGATCCAGGCTGATGCAGCCACTCCCCCACCTGTCTCCATGCCTTCTACATTTTTACACCTGAAGGGGTACTAGGTGCAGAGAGCCTCCAGCCCCACTGAGACTGCTCTGTCTGTGTCCTCTCGGAGCCACCAGTCCATGAGGCTGTCTTAAGTTCAGGGCAGATTGGGTTCGTGCAGGCACAAATTTTCCTGTTTATGTTTGGTACCAGATCATAGAATGGGCCAATCAAGTGTGAGGTAAATGAACGAATCAGGTTCAAGACCAGCTCATTAATTAATTATTAAGATCAAAAAACAAGGATGAGCTGATTGGTGCAAAATGGTCTTATCAGTCACTTAGGGTTGAAAACAGTCCAATGAGGGCATAAGACCTGAAACCATAAAATATATAGAAGAAAATATAGGCAAAACAATACATGACATACATCTTAGTAACATTTTTAAAGACATCCCCCAAAGAAAAGATAGTGAAGGAAAAGATAAACAGCAGGGATTACATCAAACTAAAAACTTCTGTACAGCAAAAGAGACATTAACCAAAACAAAGAAACAGCCTACTGACTAGGAAAATATTTTTGCACTCCATACAACAGACAAGGGACTGATCACAAAAATCTACAAGGAACTCACACGACTCAACAAAAACAAAGCAAAAAATCCAGTCAAAAAATGGGCAGGAGCACTTAAAAGACACTTCTTCAAAGAAGAAAAGCAAATGGCCAACAGACACATAAAAAAATGTTAAACATCCCTCATAATCAGGGAAATACAAATAAAAACCACAATGAGATACCACCTTACACCAGCAAGAATGGCACATATTAAAAAAACAGGGAACAACCAATGTTGGTGATGGTGTGAAGAAAAAAGAACTCTCCTACACTGCTGGTGGGAATGCAAACTGGTCCAACCACTATGGAAAGCTGGATGGTAGTTCCTCAAATTGTTAAAAATGGAGCTTCCATATGACCCAGTAATACCACTTTTGGAAATCTACCCAAAGAACACAAAAACTTTAATCCAAAAAGATACATGCACCCATATGTTTATTGCAGCATTGTTCACAATAGCTAAGATATGAAGACAACCCAGATGCTCAAAAATAGATTCGATCAAAAAGATGTAGTACATATACATAGTGGAATACTATTCAGCATTCAAAAAAGATAAACACATGCAATTCACAGCAACATGGATGGAGCTAGAAGGGATCATGCTCAGCAAAATAAGCCAGAAAGAAAGAGAAAAATATCGAATGGTTTCACTTAAGGAATATAGGGGAATCAAATAAGAAAGAGACATTCAGCAAGGGAGGGGGAAGGTAAGGGCTCAAAACGGGGGAGAAAAGAGCACAAGGGACTATGGTGATGGTTCACCGGTGAATCGGTGGTGAGTAACCTATGGGGAATACACAATAATGTAAAAGATATGAATAATAATAAAAAAAAGTTATAAAAAAATAAATAAATAAAACAGTCCAATCAGTCTTGTAGGCTAGGGGACACTGAAAGAGGATATAAGGCAGGGCAGGAGCCAGTTTAGGAGATTATGTTCTTGGCCTCCAAATAAAGAGGATAGATCAGCAGCCATGTTCTGAAGAAAGAAGAGAGGCTGAAGATTTTTTTTTAACTTTTTTTTTTAGATTTATTTATTTATGCATACAAGCTGGGGTACAGGCCAGAGGCGTAGGCCAGTGAGAGGGTTCACCAGAGACAGAGTGGGGAGCAGAACAGGCAGATTGACTGAAATCCACTGCTGAGAGGAGCAGTGGGAGAGGCAGTAGAGGTCTGCGGCACCATGTGGGAATCTCCCCGGCAGGGCGTCTAACTCGCATCGCCGCTGCCAACAGCTCCACTAACCACTGAGCCACTAGGGAGGCCCAAGAGAGGCTGAAGATTTTTATAAAGACCTGGCCATTGCATCTGCCTCCAACCCTGCTCTGACATGACCTGAAAGGAGCACCATAAGCCTTGGTCTGGTGTCTCCAAGAGTTGTTTGTTGTTGATGTAGGCCAACAACTCGCAAAGAGCTGTTAACACTAGTATCCCTGACACCACCTGCTGATGATTGGTGATGACTGGCACTACTGGCTGGTGTTCCCCAGCACTGATGACAGCTAATGGGCACACTGTGTCCAGGTCACCTTTGAGAGCTCTGATCATCTGGTGCCAACTCTCAATGCTGTTGCCTCCATTGCTATCTGATCCAGCATCCAGTGCTATCCAGCCTGGTCTTCAGAGTGTTGCTGTGGGCTGCTGCAGTGTTATCTCAGGGCACACACCCGTGATCACCTCCAGTTGTCACCATGAGTTGGATCTTAGCCCACTGCTGACTTGTGGGCCTTGAGCTCCAGGCCCTCATTGGCAGGACAGCACCATCTTTCATGTTCTATAGCTCTGATGCATGAATTCAAAAATACATATATACCATCTTCTTAATTCAGCCTCTAAAGTGAGTTTTACATTTTCTTCAGATTTTATTCTCATTAACAATGATGTTAGATATGGTTAGGGGATATGACTAGCAGAATTAACTCAGCCATTTCATGAATCCAAGTTCACTGTCAGCAAACAATGGGCCTTACTCTCTATGTGTCCCTACATTTTGTGAGTCATGAATTCATCGATGGCCTCAATCACTTCTCACTGGAAACAGGATAGGAAAAGCTTCTGAAAAGATGCAGCTTCCATGATGTGAATCATCCTTCTCACCCAACACTCAACATGGGATTACAACCCCCTTCAAAATGCACCCTCTGTCTTGAGGCCTTGGTGCTCACATCACTCCCAAAATGTTCTTTCTCCCCTGATTCACATTCTAATGAAAGACTTTGAATCTCCATGCCAGTTAATTATGGGTTTTCCTTTGGACTCTAGCCAGAAGCTATGAAAACACTCCCCTCCTTCAAGAGAGCAAAAAGTGATCAGAAAAAAAAGTGCCCAAAGAAAGAAATTGTCTTTGGAGCATCCAGAACTTTGTGCAGGCTTGGCTCAAGGCAGCCTGCAGTTTGACTGAGTGGAGCATGAAGACTAGTGGATTTTCTGACCCTTTGGAAGTGGATCTGTGACAGTGATTGGTGGGATGTGTGGGTTCTTGAGCTGAGAGCGGTAATGACACCTTTACTTCATTGTGCAGACAAAGGTTGCCATGGCAAGACTGCTAAGAGGCAGAAGGAAACATAACAAGACTGATGCTGTGAGCAGAATTGTTCTTTTATATTTTGTGTTTTCAAGTGTCACCTCCCCACACAGTGAGAAACCAATTTTTTTTTTCCATAAGAGATTTCAGACCCAATTACGAGACCATTTTTGCAGCCCTGTTTGTCCAGCTCAAAGGCGACTTGACTCAGATGTCATCAATCACAGGCTGACAACCGGCAGCTGTGATTATGGCTTCAAGGGATTCAATGTCCCTTAGTACTTGGGCTCCTTGACTGTCACATGACGAAGCTCATGTGCTCTCTGGGACCTTGAAAATTACAGTGGCCTTGTCATTGGGCAGACGAGCCTTCCTGCTATGAATACAGACACACTGCCTACTTTCTACCAGCAAACAAATGAATTTGATTCCAAGGGGCATTGTGTTGAAGCATGACTGAAAGATCACAGTATTATTCCCCAAATGTGCTGGGGCTTTCATTGTCTCTGGCAGATGGGATTGTCTTAAAGGAAAAGATGATTGAAAGATGTAACCCGTGACTTGCGCACACCTCTGGCCACTCCCTAGCCAGTGATCAGGGGGAGCTGTGTACCACCCACAGACCCAGTTCTCATTTATCCCAGCTTGGTCTCTAACTAACTGGTGCTCTTGGGCATGATGCAAGATTTTTCTGGAACTCAGTTTCCTCATCTATAAAAAAGATTGTCTTTATGAGATTTGATCCTGATAAATATTTGAAGGTTGAAAAATGATGACATAAAACACAAGAAATAAGCTAACACTTAGCCTAGGTCAGAGGAGGTCTTCCATAAAATGTACCTATTATTATAACAGATGCACCTTAGATTATATGGGATCTCTGTAACACTTTTGAGAAAAATCAAATTAGAGAAATCATTTTGGGCTGCTGAAAAGAACTGAATGTGAAATTGTTTCAGTTATAAGATCCAAAGATTCAGAAACATGTATTTCTGTTTTGCTTTGATCTTTGGTGAGTAATGAATGATGAATATGGGAGAACATGGAGAGAAGCTGAAAATGCTAGAGGAATTATTTCATATCATCCCAAAGATTGTCCTCTGAAATATTACATATGAGAATGAAAAATTTTATACCACATAAATAACTCACATATCATTTACCTGAATTGTGACACACTATAGAAAATCATGGAATATAGTCTCAAAAAAGATCACCACAATGGGAAATGTTAACAATAAAATCACAAGCAAAATTCCATATAGAGAATTTGTATTGCATTACCCCAATTTTGCTTGCACACAAGCACAACACAGGTATGAAGTGACATTGAGAAGAAGTAGTCCAAAAAAGTTTCTGATATTTTTATGATTGCTGTTCAATTTTTCATAAATAGGGGAGAAGACTTCTTTGAAGCTGAAACAAACTGACATTGAGGGCAATAAATTAGCAATGTGAAAAATGGAAAAAAATAATGTGCAGAAAGCCATTAGAAATTCACCACAAATACAGAAAAGAAAGTGGACCAAAAATGAAAATAAAGTCAGAAATCTCGATATGATGGAAAACGTAAATAACTTGTGGAAAAACGGAAATCAGGGTATAAGTGGTCCACAAACAATTACTAAAGTGGAGGGGGAAATGTCACTGATGAAGAAGGAGCTATTCTTGGATTAACAGTACTTACAAATGTTAGATAGAGTAGGGGTGTCAAAATAAAAGGAACAACTGAGTAAACCTCATCTTGGCAAATGTGTGGCATTCTAAACAAAACATAGGTCTGTACCAAGCATCCAGGCTGTGTGCAGTTAAATCATGCCCAGGCCTGGAATTGAGTCCAATTGAATGAAAAAACAGAGTCCCCTCCCTGAAGATCCACTCTCTCTGCTCCTTACAGGTTCCACTTTCTCTTTTGTCGATGTCCTGCTTTTTACTAGAGAAGGAGAGTGGTGGCGTCCCTGGATAATCTGGACTAACTGTGTTGTTCGAGGACTGGAGAAACAGAGCTCCTCCGAAGTGAAATGCAAGTGATGGGGCACAGACTGGGGACCCTTGTACAGCAAACCCCTTCCCCGAGCCAGCACGTGTGTGACATCCTACTTCTGAGTGTGGTCTTTGCCAAGGAGGTTGGTTAGGCTGCACAACTTTTGAGAAGAAAACTGTTTAGGAAAACTGAACGATTTCACATTTTCAAGAAAATTGTTGCTGCTGCTTTGTCTCAGTACAGTCGACAGCATCATCTTGAAGCTTTGCGTACATCCTAGATAACGTTTCCTTGTCATCAGTTTCTTATTCGGAATCACTGATGTTGACTAGAAAGTAACTAAACACTAACTAAAGACTGTAAGGGGAGAGGGCAGAGTGGATATTTCCGGGACTGGCCACATTGGCCTGTTGGTCGCAGAGAAGTCAGCCATGAGTCACAGAGCAAAGCCTATTTAGCAAGCAGTTCAGGATCCCTGAGTCAGAATGACGTGAGGTACATAAGAGAAGGCAAGTTCTTGGGCCCCCCAAGACCCATGGGAATGAATCTCTAGGAGGAACATCATTGGTGCTCTGGTGCACACGGATGTGGTCAGCACAATAAGGGAATTGGCCCCTGTGACTGCTGTAACTAAGAACCTTGACACAGGGGGACTCGCCTAGATTATCTGAGTGGGCCCAATCTACTCACGTGGGTCTTCAAAAATAGGGACTCTTTCTTATCTCTGTTCAGAGGGAGATGTGACAGTAAAAGATGGGATTACTGCTGCTTTTGAAGATGCAGAAGGAAGGGGGTCATGTCTCAGGAAGCTGGAAAGTCTCTGAAAACTGGAAAGGCAAAGAACTTCTGATCTGACCCTCCAAGGTGTTGACCTTACTTTTAGCCCTGGAAGATTCCTGACCTGCCAAACTGCAATAAAATATTTGTGCTGTTTTAAGTCACTAGAAATGTTATAATGGTGGTCATATGTCACAAAAGAAAACTAATACACAGGAATTTAAAAATCTTGGTCTGGGGGTGGGGGTGGTTTCCAGGCTTGGAAATTGAAGCTTGCTTCCTATTTTATCGTTTGACCACACCAGTCAGGTGATGTCATACAAAGGCATCTGTGCCTCAGTGTTCTCACCAGCTGAAAGGGCAGGTGAGCAGCCACCTTAATTAGCTCTTGGAGTCTTCAGGATAATAATATCTGAGAAAGGAAATCCCCCGTCTCCCTAAAGTTAACCAGGCTTTCCCAGTACTATTATCATAAATTTCACTCAAGAAAAATGATGTCAGGAAAGGTGGTGGATTTGGTAAAATCCATCTGTGCTAGGAAATTTTTTAAAAGCACAGTCCAAGTTTTCCTCGTTGTACTTGTCCTGAAGACCCTGGTGGACAGATATTCCACTGTGACTGTCACTTGCAGTGGTGGCCACTCTCAAGGGCACATGTCAAATGAACAGAATGAATTGTAAAGAAAAGGCATCAACCTTAGGTTAAACTACTGGTGCCCTGAATGTAGTGCCGCCCTGGGGTCGGCGCTGAGCAGCGGTGAAGCTCAAAGCTCTGCACAGACTGGGCTCAGGCTTGGCTTGACGACTTCCCAGCTGGGAACCTAGGGGCAAGGCACCTCACTGCTCCATGTCCCTGTTTCCTCATTTACAAAATAAAGGTGTTAAAGTGGCCTCCGTTTCACAGTGTTGTTGTAATAAATAAATGAGTTGATGCCTGGAAAGTACACAGGCATGAAAGGCAACAGAGACACTACAAATGTCAGTTGTTTTATTACTACCTCCTGGAAAGTGCAGGCAGGAGTCTATCATGAATAGGGGCTTGGGGAAATAAGTAGGAGACAGCACTGGGCTCCCAAACCAGATCCTACTGACTCCAAGAGCACTTTTTCTAATTGTTCAACTTTCTTATTTGCCAGAAGAAATATGAGGTCTCTGTCCACCTGCTGCTGTGGAAACCACCCATCCCCGCCCCTCTCTGCCTTACCTGGATCACCCCGCCTCCCTCTCCTGATTTCCCAGCCAAGAACGCCTCCGGCAGCTGCAGCATCTTCCCGAGCCAGTCCATCATCACTGTCTCCAGCTCTGTGCAGGCGGGGCTTGCAGCCTAAGGGGGGAATAAGAACAAGAATCAACCATGGGCCAGCTGCCCTCAGCTTCCTGAGCACATGTGATAAAGCTATGTGGCAGAGGGAGAACTGTTTCAATTCTGTCGTGCAGAATTAAAAGAATATGATGACACACTGCCCCGTGGCAGAGTCCCAGAGAGGCAACAGCAGACACTGGACTCGGGGACTGCAAAGCGCCACTCAAGGTGGCAGAGTGTGGCAGGCGCAGCGGACATGAGCCCCCTCTTCTTTCCCACACTCAGAAGATGGAGGGCGTCATACACGGCTGATATGCACAGAAGTGATATGACTACTGTATGTGAGGATTTGCACATCTCTATTCGTGATCACATCCTCCATCTCAGACATGTGTCTATGGAAATGCCACTCTCTGCTCCCAACCCTACACCTTAATTCTCTAACGTCTGGTCATGGAGGAAGAGGCCAGATCTTGCAGAATTTCAGGAGCAGAGCAGGGTTTGACTTTCCATTCAACCTCAGATTAAAATTGCCCAATTTCAAATGTTATTCAAATGCCCCAAACATGTATTCTTTGACCAAAACCAGACAGAATGGTGGGAAGAAATGCATGGATCAGCATATTAGCCCTACGCCACTGTGCCACAGCATCAGTGCCATGTGCTTGTCCATTCAGCCATTTATTTGCAGGAAGATCTAGAAAGCTCACTGGTGGAACTTCTTCCATAATGGATTAGAAGAGATGGACTGAGTAGGGAAGAGGGGATTGTGGGGTCCTGGGCAAGTCCCTGACCTTGCCTTTTATGGCCTCAGAATGGTGCTGTCTGGATTCTCCACTCCGGACATGCCTGGGAAGGGCTGGCTGGACATGGGCTTCCATTAACGGTAGACTGACCTCTCTCTCTGATCCATGTGGTCTCACTGTGGTGCTCAGAGGTGCTCTCTGCTTCTCTGCACACACCAGCCCATGATACACTGCTAGTAAGGACAAGCCAGGCTTTCTCTCTGCTAGACACCCCAATCAAAGGGTCTTGCCCCATTTGGGTTAAGCCCTCTCCAAACAAAGGAATGGCATTTGCCATTAGGAAGCACAGGTCTTGGCTGATAAAGCCTTGGGGATAGCAAGTGAGATCAGACTGTCCTCAGAAAGAACAGACAATGAGGTAAATGCTAAGTCACTACGAGGACAGGATAGCTCGGAATGAGCAAAGCTGAGTGAGGTGTGCTGTAATATCTAATGAAAGAAAATGTCCTTCAGCAGGAGGTGCAGTCGGCAGAGATGAAGAAAGGTCACCAGCGCTGCACTGGCCATGCCCACACTGCTGTCCCTGTGGGGAGAGAGGCCTGGGGCCTCTGACGGAGAAGTAGCTCAGCCACTGTGGCAGGAGCTAGGATGACCACTGCAACCCTTCCTGGGGCTGCGGACCTCCAGCTCCTCAGCAACTCCTGGCACCCCAGTCTAAAGAGCAAGCAGGGCTGCAGTGATCAGCAGTGCATTCATAAATGGCAGCCCCTTGCGGACCTCAGGCCCTTCTTCAGTATGAGTCAGTACCCACAAATCCACTCAGCTTCAAGACCCAGGCAAGTGGCCACTCTAAACCCAAAAGGCCAAGGGCAAATCCTGACCTTTGAAGAAGTCCCCACAGTGTGAATAGCTTGGGGTTTTTGACAAAGTGAGTGGGCAACTTGACTTCTGAGCGCTCTGAATTTTAGATGACAGAAATCTTTCCTGTGCTGTGCCTAGAGCCACGAAGAAGAGCTGGTCCTGCCTGCCTTTCTGAGCATGGACTTTTCTAGGCATTTCATCCACAATCAGGCGGGGCTGGGACTGGAGGCATGGAGGCAGAAGTTGGCCCCACTTCCAGCACTCAGACCTTCTGATGGGCTGAGGCCTCTCCCAGAACAGTCCAAGTACTTCTAATAAAACACTATTATGCAGAATTGGCTTTTGGTTGTTGTCATATTTGCAGGAAGGACACTCTAATTCCCTCTACTTCAAATACCTATTCCCTCATGAGGCACCCTCTTCATGGATGAATTCTACTTCACTCCCACAGGTGGTAGTACCACCTGTTCATGTCCTATGAGAACTGGTGTCATGTCCTCATCAACCCCCAGGATTGCCCAATGCTCACCCAGGAGAAGCCGATGCAGCCGATGGCCCCACACAGCATGTCCGCGAGCATAGCTGGGTATGAGCTGGCTGTGGGGAAGTAGGCAAAGAAGTAGGGGCTATGCCAGTGCGTCACCTGTGCAGAGATGAACAGTTACTGGAGTTTGGGGGAAGCCAGCACCAAGGGTAGATGATCCAGCTGCCCCTGTTCATAACAAATGATATCTTGAAAAACAACCTCATGTTTGAAATTCTTCGTATGTGTGCTAGCTAGTGAAGGAGCTGCACCTGAAGCCAACCTCTGTGCTAAAGACTGCTTTTCCTAAAACTGCTCCACATACAGAAAGTCTATATCAGAAAAGAAAGAAAAAGATCTGATTCTGAGATTCCCCAGCTGGTCTCACTGCTGCCTCCTCAGTCCCCTAAACAATCCATTCCTCCCACCCTGGGTGCTCAGTCATTCCCTAGCAAAAACAGGCATGTGTGGTCCAATTTTTGTTTCTTTAATTGTTCTTGCTACTGACATGCCATCATGTAAGAACAGAATAATGCCCTAAAAATACTCCTTCCCCCTCGGGGGGGAAAGAGCATTTCCAGGGATTGTTACTCAGTCTCCATTCCAGGTTGTAACCTCTGCACCAAAGCGGGAGACATAAGCAGCTCTGTCTCCCAGACCTCTGCTCATGACTCGCTGTGTGTTGGAAGCATCTCTGTTAAGCAATGTAGCCGCAGATTCTGGGCTGCACCAGGCAATTGATTGCATCTCTCTGAGCTCCAGCCTCAGCCAGGTGAAACTAAAGCAAGTACCCTGGTGTTTCTTACAGCTCTAAGGTACTTCAGACCTGTCTCAGAAGGCCCCAGGGCTGTGAGGTAGCCAGGTGAATGAAATTGTGATCACATAGGGTAAGAATCACCAACATCCTGTTTGAACAGGTGGACTAAATTGTGAACTGGCCTGACATCCTGTTTAAACAGCTTGGCCCACTTGACTAATGAAAGGCGCCATGCTAGACAAAAAAGGTGCTATATCCTGACTGCCGATTGTTTCACAATTTCCTGGAGGTCTTACACGCACGGTTAGTAAAACTCCTGACCTAGGGCGACCAGGGTCTCATTAGCATGTTTTTGCAAATACCCATGTGAAGACTCATCATGCTAATGAGGTGGGCAACATATGAAACATGTAGTTCTTCTGCCCAAGTCCCAATATAGCCTGACCCATAACTTGCTATGACATTGTTCCTCTCTTCCCTGCCTGGTGGACTGACCCCTTAAAGCCCTTTACCAACTTGCCTCGGAGAGTGAGGCTAGAAATTTCCTCTTCCAGTGCTGTCTCCCCTGAGTGCAAGCTCAATAAAACCTTGTCTGTATGTAATCTGTCCTGTCTCTTTGCTAAATTATTTTACAAAGGGCTAGAGCCTCTGAAAGAAATCTCAGGTTGGTAACAGCTGTGGAGATGTTCTGTCAATGTTCATCACTTTCACAGAAATGCAAACATTTCTTCCTTAAATACAAGTTATTAACAGTCTATTGCCCAAGACATAGCTCGGGAGACTCCCAGATTATGAAATCGGCCAAGTAGAGGTCCATTCCACAGGATCTACCTTAGAGATCCTGGGTCATGGGAACTACAGACCTGGTCCCATGGCCACCACGACCAGCCCATCTCTTCAGGCTGAGGCAGGTAAGTCCCTTGGAAGGATGGGAAGTCAGCATGGATGTTAGTGGTAGACTGGGGTAGAGGGGTACACAGATATCAGGGGCCCAAGGAAGATAAAGCAATAAAGTTTGGCTGTGAGAGGTGTGGCCAATGCCAGGACAGGAGACAGATATCTCAGTGGAGGGACAGGGCAGAGAGACAGGCAAAACTTGGAGGCTGTGAGGAAGAGCAAGTGTGTGTGTCCATGGGCCGCAGTACTTTTAAGAACCCAGAAAATGTTTTAAATTAGAAGAAAAAGTAAACTTTCAAGTTAAAGAAAAATAGTTAAAATATTAATATATTCATCTTTATGCCAATGCATTCATAAAGCATAATTTTCCATATACCTCTGGAGGGTGTGAAAATGTGGCCTTTTCCTTCAGTTACCAGGGGCCCTGCATTGTGCCCTCTCCCCACTCAAACTGACTCTTAAGAAGAGACAGAGGAATTCCTGTCTAGGGATACCTATGTTTTTTATTTCAATCTCAACTAACACACAACATCGAGGTAAAAGATCCTGCATTCACTCTGCAGACAGCCCAAGAGCTTACCTGTGTTCCCTGAGATCACAATTCCCACCCTAAGGCACTCCCTAAACCTGGACACTGCCCTGCGCTGCTCTGGATCTAACCTCTAACCCAGCAGATTTCAAGTTCTGCCCTGGACTATCTTTTGTGCCCCTTCCCTCTCCCCCCACACCAATGTGGTGGTACTTGGAGGTGGACCTTCGGGAAGTGACTAGAGGTAGCTGAGAGCATGAGGGTAGGGTTTCCAGGGAGGGAAGGGCGCACACAAGTGCACAGGCAGAACTCAGAACAAGAATCCTCCTGCAGGCACCTGATCTTGGACTTCCAGCCTCTAAGTGTGAGAAATAAATGTGTGTTGTCTAGGCCACCGCCTGTGGTATTTTGCATGGCAGCCAGAGCAGACGGACACTCCCTTGGCCTGACATTTAACCACACGTCTGCCTGGAGGGGTTTAGCCCTGAGCCGCTTAGTGTGTTTGCACAACCTCTGAGAGAACTGGAAACTTTACTATTCCCTCACAGCATAAATGTCAAAGGAAACTCCAGGGAAAATGGAATGTGGGCACTGAGCTTCAAAGAGGACTTTGGTATTGGGGAACCAACCAGGGGGGCACAGCGCCCCAACGTCACTGCTGTGTGACCTGGGTCACAGGTCATAAGGTGTTAGGGACTTGGCATCCTGTTTGCAAGTGACAGGATTTGAAGGACTTGAGGACCCAAAATCCTGTCCACTTAGGTGTTATTTCCTTGGCAGGGAAAAATTCTACTATGGAAACAAAGCTATAAAAAATTCCCTTTAAATGTGAACTCTCTGCTCCCCTGAGTGAAGCACAGAGAAGACCACTGGTCCTGGAATCTGTTCTCGTGCTTGCTGTCACTCACTGTCCGCTTTTGTGTTGAACCTCTGTGTGGTAGCCACAGCACACTGCCCAGCCTCAAAGGAAATAAAGCATCCATTTCTTCCATACTACAAATTTACCCTTTCCTAAACACAAGAATGGCTTTATATTGAGCATTTAATTTGAAACCATACCTCAGGGTCTCATTTCCTTCAACATCAGGTGTCGCATGACCACTCACTCCTGTACCCCAGTCTCAGGCAGACTGGACCTGAGGGCTGTAGCGGAATGGCACACTCACTGCTCTTGGAGCCACACCATCTAGGCTGCCAGCCGGGCTCCACTGTTTACAAGCAGTGTGACCTCAGGCTAATCAGCTAATCTTTCTGGCCTCAGTTGCCCTCAGCTATAAAATAGAAATGACATGATTTTCTCTCCAATGTTATGTTGTTAGGATGAAGTGAAATGATATAAGTGAACTGCCCATGCCCGGTGTGTGCTACATTCACACCAGCCCTCTGTACTCTAGTCTTGGATGCAGACTTACCCCTGGCATAATTATCTTCTCCACATCCTTAATGATATCCTCAAATGTGTCGGGGTCCTGGGGGGCAGTGGAGGGTATTAGGGGGCGCAGGTAGCCAGGCTCTACATCAGGGTACACCTGGCGTCCCTCAATGCCTTCAATGTAGTCAGCCACATAATCCACCATCTCTTTCCCTCTCCTTCGGAATTCACTTGCATTCATGGTAACTAGACTTCAGAGGTGAGAACTGCCAGAGAGAAAAAAAAGTATCAGCTGGCAAACATGAAAATCTCTAAACCAGGGTGGGACAATCCCAACAAGATGCTAGTGTTACCTTGGCAGTGACTCAAACACCTGGTGACACTTAGATCTCAAGTAAGAAGCACTTTCTTCCACATGAGGGTAGGGTGGACATGACAATGGGTTTGGAGACTATGGGAAAAACTTATATTACTATTATCCAGCTATTAAAAGACAACACAATATCTCATTTTTTTCACTGTATATGTCAGAGAGATGTGTTCAAACACACATTTAATTTCATGGTCCATTCCAACTTTCATGACAAATGTTGGTCTAAGTCCTCCTTTCCCTTTACTAGCCATGGAAAGGAAACAAGCAGTTTTAACTCTTTGAGCATCTCTCCTCATCTGAGAACTGAAGATAGTAACCTGAAGGTATAATCATAGATGTATATAAAGAACTGGGCCCTGAGCCCAGTGGTAAAGGGGGAGCAGCCTAACCCCCATCAGCATTATTCTTCTTCCTTCCTCTTCATTCAACCTCCAGATGAAGACCAAATTAGCCAACATGAAACCATTCCTTCCAGAGGAAATACAACTGCCAGTCTCTGGTCCCATTTTTGTCAGCCAGTCAATGCATAACTTTAGTAATGTGTCCTTTTTAAAGACATCTTATTTAATATATGTTGGTTCATGAATTTGAACTCCTCGCCAACAGCATCATAATTCCTTTTTGAACGAAGCTTATTTATCATATATATTTCCTTCCTAAGGCACAGTCTTCTTGCACCTTAGACAGCTCTCAGCATTATATTTGGGGGCCAGGTAACCATAGAAATAACCAATAATTAGGCAAAAATATGAGGAAAATAGACCACTAGTTGAAACAATACAAGAAGGCAGAGTTGTCTTGTTTGACCTCAGCTGAGAACAAGCATGTTAGATGACTTAAACTTTCATCTCACTATGTATGTGTATGTTCATGAGAAATTATGGAAATCAATACCATAAGTACTGATGTGAGACTGAAAATGAATTTTAGTAAGCAGGTGATTTTATACATAGGATATCTGTGAATAATAAGAATTGACTGTATTTTCAAAACAGGAAACTTGGATGACATAAACAAGGCTCCCATCACTCAAAATTTTGGCACATGTTCTACTAAAATGTTTCCTATGTTTGTAAAAGATAGTTCTATGCCAAGCAAGGGATGCATTTCTGAATTTCTGCCATGGTTGAAAGCTTCATAATCGAAGAGAAATATTTTATGGGAATAAATGCTAAGGAGATGATTCAACATCCATTGTAAACAGCATAGACTCAACTGGATATTAAAGGTAGAGGCACCCTTGATAACTGGCTTCAAGGAATTATTTGCTAAAATTGGACTCAGCATGAAACTGGGGGACCAACCAATAAAAAGCCTCAAAGGAGACTGACTGGCTAATGCTCATCTTTGTCAATGGTGAATGAATTTGACATTTTCTTCTCTTTCCTCAGCATTAGCTCCAGTGTTCTTCCTCCACATGTGCTCTGCTACATGGACAGTGTGGCAGACATTGGATGGAAGATTCCAGGCTTTTTGAAGGCTAGTTATTAGATCAAATCTACTTTTCAGTGTTATTATCTGTGACTACTTTTTTCATCTAATGAATGCAGGCATGAGAGTAGTTGGGATATGAGATAAGAGGCTAAGTTAAAGACACAGTGAATGCTAGAGTAATTGCATGAGAGAAACCAAAGTGACTGACGTTTCCTCACACATTTGTAATTCATAAACTAAAGGCCAAGGAAGGTCCTGCTTATCAGCCAAAATAGCCAGACTTTCCATAGGCTCTTAGTGCAAAGTCACAGGCCTTATATTTATAAATTCTCTGGCCTGTTGGCTTCAAAATGAATTTTTCATTTGGAGTGACTCTGATTATTGTAAATTTTGTATATAGAGTGAAATTGGTTATTATTTCAAATTGAAGAATGTCAAATTGACTTTTTAAATTCTGTCAAAACTATATAAAAATGTAGGTCTTCTCATCACCTTGTTTTATTCACTTAGCAATTACAAGTACACTTAACATTTCCCACGTTGATAAATATTTTATATTACCTGATTGTATTTCACAATGTGAATGTGCTATATTCACAACGTGTACAATATTACTAAGCATTTGGATCATTTTCAATTTCATCTGCATTTCACCTGTGGGAAAAGCTGGTATAATCTAATGGTTAATACTCCGGGGTCAAGAGTCAAAGGTTTCAACTCTGATATTTATTAGTTTTATCACTTGGAATAAATTGCAACTGTGGTAATTCTCATTTTCCTTAACTGAAAGCAAATATCATCATAATAATAATAATATTACCTTAAAGAATTATTTATGTATTTAAAAAGTACGTGGTAGCAGCTTGGAACAGAGGCATTATTAATTTTTCTATAAAACTCTGAAATGTACCTTATATTTACTTTCCTGTATTTTATTTGCATTTAAAAATTTTTAAAATAAGAACATTTCTTGTAGTGATACAAACTTTCAGTGTTCTAAAATAATGTGGCCTAACTTTCTCTCTGGAACATTTTTTTCTTCCAAATTACTCTTTTACAGTTAGGTATAAGGATGTGCATTTTGCCGCGCAATCACCAACACAGGATTTGAACAGTCATTTTAAGCTTGCCAGCCTAATAGGTATTAATGACTCTAATTTACTTAGATTAGTGAGGTTGAACTTTTTCTCCATGCTTATTTGACATTTAGATTTCTTTTTTTATACATTGGTTATTCACTGCATCATTTCCCACTAGGGTATTAGATATCTTCTTATTTAATTGCAAGGAGATTCAGAATTATCAAAATGGTCATCTTACCCAAAGCAATATACAGATTCAGTGCAATCTCCCCACCACCACCAAATATCAACGGTATATTTGAAGGAACTAGAACAAATACAACTGAAATTCACATGGAATCACAAAGAAATCTGAATAGCAAAGGCAACTTGACAAAAAAGAAAAAGAATAGAGGCATGACACTTCCAGATCTCAAGCTATATTATAAAGTCATAGTATTTAAAATAGCCTACTACTGGGACAAAAACAGACACACAGACCAATGGAATAGAATTGGGAGCCCCCAAAATAAACCCACATATATATGGACAGTTTATTACAAAGGAACCAAAGCATACACTAGAACAAGGATAACTTTTTCAATATGTGATGTTGAGAAAATTGGACCACTGTATGCAAAAGAATGAATCTAGACCATTAGATCATACCATACACCAAAATCAACTCAAAATGGATCAACAATTTGGTTCTAAAGCTGAAATCATAAAACATATAGAAGAAAACATAGGTAAAATATTTCATGACATAGGCTTTAATAATGCATTTAGGGATTCATCCCCAACAGCAAGAGAACAAACAAGAACATAAACAGTTGGCACTACATCAAACTAAAAAGCTCCTGTACAGTGGGGGGAAAAAAAAACATAAGCAAAATGAAAAGTCAAATTCCTGAATGGGAAAAAAATATTTGCACACCATACATCTTTAAATATCACAGATATTTAAAGAACTCATAAAACTCTACCCAAAAAAATGAATAACCCAATCAAAAAATGGATAAAAGGACTAAAGAGACATGTCTCCAAAGAAGACATTCAAATGGGAAGCAGGTACATGAAAAAATGTTCATAATCAGTTATTATTAGAGACATGCAAATCAAGTTCACAATGAGATACCACCTCACATCTGTGAGAATGGCCTATATTAAAAAGATCAGAAACAAAAAACACTTTCAAGGATGTGGAGAAAAGGGAACCCTCCTACACTGCTGGTGGGAATGCAGACTTGTCCAGCCCTCATGGAAAGATACATGGATGTATTTCAAAACTTTAAAAATTGATCTGTCATTCAAACTAGTAATTCACTCTTAGACATCTACCCAAAAATTTCAAAAACACTTATTCAAAGGAAACTTGCACTCCTATGTTTATTGCAGTGCTATATACTATAGCTAAGATATGGAAACCTATGTGTCTCAAAAAAAATGAATGGATCAAAAAGATGTGGTATGTATATAGACTAGAATATTACTCAGTGATCAAAAAAGAGAAACTAATGCCATTTCAGGCAATATGTATGGAGCTTGAAGGGATGCTAAGTGAAATACATCAGAAAAGAAAGATAAATGTAAGAAATTAGTTTGTCAGATAAAGACAACCTAAAAAAATAAAAACTAATCCTTAATAGCTGACTACAGAACTGAAGCATCAAGGGGGGAAGTGGGTGGGGAGGAGTAAGAACAAAGAGGGAAGGTAGCACCACAGTCCATGGTGTGGTCTATGGGTGAGTAGATGGTGGGTGCACTATGGTCATAATAACTGATGAATGTATCCCAACATTACCTAAATTAAAAATAAATAAATAAATGTTTTTTAAACGAAAAAAATGTTAAGAGCTCTCTGGAACAACTTAAAGAGAAATAACATCCGTATCATGAAGATTTCAGAAGGAAGAAAAAGAGAGGATTTTAGAAAATCTATTTAAAGAAATGATTCCTGAGGGGCCTCCCTGGTGGCCTCGGGTTAAGTCTCAGTGTTATCATCACTTAGCCTGAGTTCGAGTCCTGGCCAGGGAGCTAACCCATATGGTGCTGCAGACCTCTCCTCTCTTGCCTGCTGCTCCCCTTTATAGTGTAGTTCAGTGGATCTGCCTGTTCTGCCCCCCACTCTGTCTCTGGTGGATCCTTGTACCCTCTCCCAACACACACCTCTGTCCTACACTCCAGTTCTTCCATGCAAAAATAAATAAAATTAAAAAAAAGAAATAATCACTGAAATTCATCAGACTCTTGTATGAACAAGAAGCTGTGATGCAAGAGGAGCAAAAAGTTCCATACAATACCATATAGACTTACACTGAGACATATAAAAAGAAATCTGTTGAAAACCAATGATAATGACAGAATACTAAAAATATCAAGAGAAAAAAGTGTAACTTAAAAGGGAGCACTTATCAGATCATCAACAGATCTTTCAACAGAAACATTGCAGCACAAAGAAACTGGAAGAGATATTCAAAGTACTGAAAGAAAAAAAAAAAAACTACTAACTGAGAATCCTCTACCTAACAAGACTAACAATCAAGAAAGAAGTAAGTGTAAGGAGCTTCACTGAGAAGCAAAAACTAAAAGAATTTATGAACACCAAGTCATCATATATGAAGAAAATCCTAAAGGGGTTATCATAAAGCAACAAAATAGTTAATATTGAAGCAAAAGATACCTAAGTTACTTATAATAAAGAAGAAGGAGAAGGAAAGTAGCAATGTGGCTTATTAGAACCATCCAGAGAGCAGAATGTTCAGTGGGTCACACAAATAGCTCATCACATACTAACCTCAGGAGAACCCCAAACAAAATATAATAGAAGTAACACCCAAGACAATGGAAATGGAACCTAAACAAAATCTAATAGGGAGCTCTCAAAAAATAAAAAGATAGGACAATTTTTTTTAATGGCCATAAACACTTATATCTCAAAAATCACCTTAAATGTAATGGCTTGAACTCAACTGTCAAAATATGATAAGTGACTGAATGGATTTCAAAACAAAACCCAACTGGTTATAAGAAATTCACCTTACCAAACAGAGACAAATATGGAATTAGAACAAAAGGTTGGAAGATAGTTAAATGAGCAAGTGGGAACAAAAAGAAAATCAGGAATAGTTACACTTATGTCTGATAAAATAGACTTTCAATAAAAAATAAAGAAGGACACTACTTATGATTAAGGGTCTAATACAACAAGAAGAAATAATACATAAATATATATGTACCAAATGATGGAGCACCAAGATATATATAATACAATAACAGAACTTAAGAGAGATATTGATAATGATGCAAATAAGGCTAGGGAACCTTAATAATATCCCACTTACAAAAATGGACAGATCAATGGATAAAGTATAAATAAGAAAACAACAGCTCTAAATGAGAAGCTATGCACAGTAACTGTAACAGACATCTATATAGAAATTCACCCAAAAAGTTGTTGCATAAACATTTTTTTTCAAATGCACATGGGCCATCATCAAGAACTGGCCATATGTTGGGACAAAAGTCATAAAACCACAAAGATTGAACTTATATCTAATACCTTCTCTGATTACAATTCCATAAAATTAGAAATCAATTATTTAAAAAACAGATAAAACTATGAATACATGTAGGTTAAACAAAATGCTACTTAATAGCAATTGGATAAAAGAGATAAAAATCAAAGCAGAAAATTTAAGAGACCTTCAGATGAATGAAAATGATGATACAAGTTACCAGAATCTATGGGATGCAGCAATAGCTAACACCAAACTAGAGAGAGAGAGAGAGAGAGAGAGAGAGAGAGAGAGAGAGAGAGAGAGAGAGAGAGAACATCAAAAAACAGAAGCACTAAAGAAACCACAGAAATAAAAAAGATAGGATATTACTATGAGCAATTATATGCCAATCAATTCAATAACCTTGAAGACATGGATAATTTCTAGATCAAAATAACTTATCAAGACTAACCCAGGGAGAAACTGATGAACTGATCAAACTGATAATAAATATGGAAATTGAGACAGTAATAAAAAATGTGAAAAACAAACCACAGGTCAGAAGGAATAAGATAAATGTCAGATGGTTTCACTTTTATGTGGAATTTAGAGAAACTGAAAAAAAGTCAAGAAACAAGACAAAGCTTGCAAGCTGACCATAGATCTGAGGCATTCAGCAGGGTAGGAGAAAGAAAGGGGTTGAAATAGGGGAGGGAAGAGCACAAGGGATTATGGTGATGGCACGGGGGGAATACACTTGATGGGAGTAACCAATTACTGTACAAAAATGAATAACGATATAAGGAAATAAATAAAATAAAGTTTATCGAGGTAACAGTGTATATGATTCAGGGGTATAGTTTCACATCTCTAAAAATGTATATTCTCACACCTCACCCACCAGTAAAATACCAATAATATACCATCAAAATCCACTGAGCCCCCTTCATCCTTTGCTCTCACCCCTCCCCTTCTACTAGAATTCAGTGCTGCTATCAGAATTCAAGGGTTTGTTTTTGTATGTTCCTTTGCCTTGTTTTTTATATTCCACCTGAGTGAAATCATATCATATTTGTCTTTCCACTTCTGACCTATATCATTTAGCATAATCCCCTTCATTTCCATCCACATTGTTGCAAATGATTGATTTGCCTTTTAAAATAAGTGAGAAGATTCAATGCTCTACTACTAATGTGTTTCTGTCAATATCTGTTTTTTGGTTTGTTCATGATTGTTTTATGTACTTTGATGCTCCTTAGTTTGGTGCATACTTATTGAGAATGTTGTTTTCCTGATGTGTTGCCCCATTAATCATTGTAAAATATCCATCCCTGTCTCATTACCCTTTTTAGCTGGAAGTCTGTTTTATCTGCTATAAGGATGGCTGTCCCTGCTTTTTTGCAAAATAGCAGGATTGTTTTCCAAGCTTTTACTTTGAGCTTATGTTTATCATTGGACCTCAGGTTCTGGAGATAGAAGAAAGTTAGGTTTTGGTTTTTATGCTACTGATTACTCTGTGCCTTTTCAGACCACTGAAATTTAGAGAAATTGTCAATATATAAGTATTTCTTGCCATTTTGCTTTGTTTTCTGGGTATGTTTGCAATTTTTCTCTTCTTTTCTCCTGAGATTATCATGCAGTTTATATAAAGGGTTCTATACTTATGACTTATTTTTTAAAAAATTTATTTATTTATGCATACAAAAGCTGGGTATAAGGCCAGGGGTGTGGTGGGTGAGAGGATTCACCAGAGAAAGAGTGGGGAGAAGAACAGGCAAATTGACTGAAATACACTGCTGAGGGGAGCGGCGGGCAAGACAGGAGAGGTCTGCTATGCCATATGGGTTAGCTCCCTGGCTGCAGTGGCTGTGGATAGCTTCATAGTGCTGAGACTTAACCGCTTGTGCCACCAGGGAGGCCCCTTTATGACTTACCTTAAATTGAAAATAAGTTAATCTTGCGCTTCTTACACCAAGCCCCATTTTTAACACCCCCCCCCATATTGTTTATTCTGGAGTCTTTTTGCTTTTAACTGAGTTTTCCTTTCTTTTATAGCAATCCTTTTACAATTTTTTGCAAGGCAGGTTTAGGGAGATGAATGCCTTCAACTGTTGTTTGTAAAGTTCTTTATCACTCCTTCAATTCTGAGTCTTCACCTGGCTGGGTAGAAGATTCTTGGTTGGACAGATTTTCCTTGCAATGTGTTGGAAAGGTCATGCCATTCCCTCCTGGCTGGTATGGTTTTTGTTGCGAAATCTGCTCATAATCTTGTAGGGGTTCCTTATATGTGACTTTGCTCTTCTCTAGCTGCTTTAATAATTCTTTATCTTAAATTTTTTCCATTTTAGTTATAGTGTGTCTTAGTGTATGTCTGTTTGAGTATATTTTGCTTGGGACTCTGAGCTTCCTGGATCTGCATATGTGTTTGAGGATGTTCTCACCTATTATTTCTTCAAATCGGGTTGCTACTTCGTTCTCTCTCTTCCATCTCTAACCTATTTTATTTCAATGTTGCTCCTTTTGATATTATCTCATAAGTCTCTTATGCTGTCTTCTTTAGTGTTAACTCTTTTTTCTTGATTTTTTGGGATGATTTCCAAAATTTTACTTTCAATTGATTCCTCAGCTTCATTGAATCTATTGGTGAGTCTCCTTAATGTGCTTAATTTCAACTGTTGCTGTGGGAACTTGGATTATTTTGTTCCTCAATTATTCTCTATCTTTGCCTTGATTATTCTTTGCTTTACTATTCTATGCCTCTCAGTATACAGAAACAGGGAAAGTTGGTAAGGAACTCTCAGGATAAAAGTCCTGGTATGAGAACTTATACATGCTAAAAACAGCATATTGAGAAACAGAGAAAATTTGAGAGATGAAACCTCTCAGGGCAAAAGCCCTGATATGAGGACTTTTGATAGATGTTATGGTTAGAATAGCAAGAACATGGAGGCTTCCCTTGTCTCTCTCACTATTCTCCCAGACTTGGCTAGGGCCAGCTTGTCATGTATCCCCCACATACTTGCTCATTCCTTTTGCCTGCTTGCTTCTTTGCTCTTTTTTATTTTATGTCCGATTCTAAATAAAAACAAGACTGCCCTTGGATCTGGACTGCACCTTTGTGGTGTAGTCCCTCTAGGCTGCTCATTGTTCTACACATGGACTTTAAGTAATCCCTTTTCATCCAGCCACCACAAGTCATAATAAGATATATTGCATTTTTTATTTCCATTTGTAGCTTTTTCATATTTTCTCTATCTTTGTTATATTTCCCTTTTTGTTCATCCACTACTCTCCTAATTTCAGCAAGCATCATTAGAATTATTGCCCTGAAGTCTTCTTCTGTTAGTTTGGATGTTTCTGTTGCATCAAAGATTTTCCCCAAAGTTTTTTCCTGACCCATTAATTGGAGTGAATTCTTCTGCTACCTAATCCCACTTGATGCTATTATTATTTTTATAAATTCAGCTAGACTGCTTTATTTCTCAGCCCTGCAGTTGCAGTTTTGCTTTAGAAATTGCACACCTAAATGTTGTGCTTTCCATTCTGTTGTTGTATTAGCAGAAACCTCACAACCAATCAGGATGACTGGAGCTCAAGAGTCAACCCAACCTATAGGGTATGAGCTGGATATGGGAGGCATGTGGAAGTTGCTGCGGTAGTTTGCCAAGGGCGAACTCTCCCTCAGTATTTCAGTTGCTTGACTTTAGGGTTAAATCTGTAATCAAGGTCTGATCAAGGTTGATTGAGACAAGCAGACATGTCATCTCAGGAACCCCAAACTTCAACTGTCCCATCAACTATACCCTAGTTCTGATCTCAGCAGTTTGGGCTGGCAATGTCTTTTCTTTAAGGCTCTGGCATGAGTAAAGTTGCCAGAAGACTGTGTGCTTGGGCCTCAGGCAGGTACTGGATGTCATTGCAGACTGCATAATAAATAGGCTATCCAAACAACTCCGAGCTCAGATGGGAGAGGGATTAGTGTTTCTTGGGGCCACCAAGCAACCCACCAGCAACCCCAGGTTCTGTTAGCTTAGCACCTGCCCAGTGGTCAGTGTTCCTCAAGGTAGGTGGTACTTGTGGGACTGTGATCTGCTCTGAGTCTGGATAGGGGGAGGATGCTGCCTTTCGGGACAGCCAGGCTAGCTGCCAACAGACCTGGATGTAGCAACTCCAAGTCTGCTGGTCTGTAGTAAGTTTATAGCTGAGGGAAAGCCCCAGAGTCCTTGTGGGGGATGGGCAGGTGGTTTGGGGGACTGCAAAACTGGGCAGCAACAGCCCAAGGTACATTGCTCAATTCCTGCCAACCGATCAGTGTTCTTTATAGTTGGCAGTCTTTTGTGGACCATGAACCCAGGGAGGGAGTCCAAGCAGGGAGATAATGGGTATTTTATGGGATTCCTGACTGATTGCCACCAGCTTCCGATAGGTCAAATTCATGTGCACCTAGCCAATCACCAGTACTCCTTATAGCATGTGGTGCTCAACCAACTGTTGTTGGGTAGGAACCTTGGGGAAGTAGGGGAGTATTTTTGTAGCTGGTATTCCTTGTGATTTGGCTGCTGGGAACTGACTTCCCTGCTTTCCCTAGGGGTGGGGGTAGGGCCTCGCCCTTATCATCAGGCAGCAAAACCTGCAGGGATTCAAAGTCTGACCACTGTCTCCAGCTTCAGGAATTATGTGGGAATGGGGGATCAGGGAAGACTGGAGGAGGGGCAGGAAGTTTCCTCCCTACCTCTGTGCAGAAATTTTAGAGACCTGTGCTCCTAAAATTCAAGACTTCCTCTGCCTATTGGCACTCAGCATAGTCACTGTTGTGGTGTGGCAGTGGTGGTGTACCATACTTATCCATATGGTAATGGTTAAAAGCATCGTTTATGTTTCTGAACACACAGAGAAAATGTTCATCAGAAGTCAGTCAATTCAGAGGATAATCAGCCAAACTAACTTGTGACTGGATTGATATTCTTGAGGGAGAAAAGAGACAAGGTCTTACAGTTCTAGAGGTAGAAGTGTTTTTTTGTTGTTGTTGTTGTTTTGAGTCATAAATTATGATTTAATTTTTCCTGGAATAGTGCAAAAATATTGTTCTGCAACCATCCCAGGCCCGGTAGATTCATCATAGGTTCAGGCAGCTTAAAAGAATGTTGGAGCCCTTGGCATCATCCCCACAGGTTTTCTAATAGTACGCTGGGGAAATAAGCCAGCAGGGAGACAGCAGCTTGGGCCCCCTGCGAATCCCAATATACTCTTTTCTTTCATAGCTGTTCTCTGATGCTCTCCACCGCACTCTGCCTCAGGGTCCTCTGCCACACACCGTCCTCTGTGTGACACTGCCCCTATATGCTCAGCCTCCAGGCTCAGGCGTGCCAACTGACACATGCCCACACCATACTCCAGGTATCAGGCACATGTACCCCAAGCCCACGATACCAAGAGCCTCCTACATTCAAGGCTGCAGGTGGTAGCCACAGAGGCCAGGTACAAAAGCCTGAGCAATCTTCATTTACCCTACAAATATAAATGCTTTGCTTTTTAGCAAGATAGAAAGGTCAAGCCAGGAAAGGGAGTGAAATCTACAGTATCCTAGGGTTTGAAGCAAGACCATATGTGTGAGCAACAGTAAGGACAGGAACAGTCCCAGAACATCTGTGGTCCCTGCCCTATTGGAGGGGCCAGCTCACCTATACCCTCAAATGGTCTGACAGAGTTAATACTGTCAGTTTTGGGGTGTAACCTCCCCAAAGTTCTACCCCAAGGTCCCATGGGTGCTTGGTCCCATCCTACCCCCTTGTAAAACACTGCCTAGAGCCCAGGTTGGGTTCTGGTGAGAAGGCTGTGGCAGAGGTTGGATCCCCGTGGTCTGGAGAGGGGGACATTTTCAATTGTGACATCAGAAACAAAGAGCCAGAGGAAAGGGAAGTATAATTCCAAGGTGTGAACAACCAAGGTCTAAACTGGGGGAACCACATTGGTGTTGCTGGGGCTGAGCTTGAAGGTTCAGAATGATAGCCTGAGTTGAGACACAAGAGGTCCAGGTAGGAGTGGGTCAGGACTCTGTGGGGGAAGGGTCACTGTGCCTGGGCCATTATTGTCTCCTGTGACATTTTTTGTGGCAGACGCGTGATGAGTTGCTCGTTTGGGCTGTCTTAAAGGCAGAAAGTAAGCTTTAATATAGCATATTTCAGTAATAAAATATTCAGAGGACCAAAAATATTTCTATGTATTCATCCCCTTTTCCTCATTCAGTAACTATTTATAATACTTACTGTGGCCCAGAGTCAGTGATTGATCCTGAGCAAATAAAAATAAGAGTTGAGGGCCTCCCTGGTGGCAGCGGCTGAGCTTTGCGCTGTGGAGCTGTCGGCAACCCGCGATGCCAGTTCGACGCCCAGCCGGGGAGATTCCCACATGGCGCTGCAGACCTCTCCTGCCTCTCCCACTGCTCCCTTCAGCAGTGTACTTCTGATCTGCCTGTTCTTCTCCCCACCCTGTCTCTGGTGAACCCTCTCGCCTCCCCACGCCTCTGGCCTGTACCCCAGCTTGTATGTATAAATAAATAAATCTTAAAAAAAAAAAAGAGTTGAGGACTCTGCTTGGAGAAACTACAGTTAGCAAAGAATATCATTGGAATGATCAATGACAAAAACAGTCAGGACATATGAGGGGGTGCAGGGGAGTTCAACCTTGAGCAGGTGAGACTAGCACTGCAATCTACTGTATTTGATGCAATAAAACTTTGAGCCAGAAATCGAGGAATGAGCCAGCTCACCATACACATACAGACTACAACAAGGGATGCAAACACTAGGGTATATAGCTTCTGGTTGATGCTGGATCAGATTATGTCAGCAGAAGCTGTTTCAAGAGCCTGGAAAGGTATCAGTCATAGGTTTTATTACCATCAGCATCTTCCAGTCAATATTTGCTCAGCTTGGGGCATGAAATATTAAACACCTACAAAATGAATACAAGATTATAGTTTTGCTTTAAGAGACTTTGAGAAAGGTCTTTGTAGTAAATAATTACCAAATAAGTGACAGAATGATTTGAAAATGTAACCAATAGGTCACCCCCAGAAAACATGATCGAGTAAGCCATGTAGGGAAAATATCTCCTTAAGTACATCCAGAAAACAGCTTAATAGCTTATACATCTACATCAATTTATCACCAGGGGGTTATTTGAGAGCTTTCCCTTATTTAAGTATGAATTTTTATTGGTGAGTGTGAAGCATATGAAAATCAAGACAAGACTCAGAAGGCTGAGGGCACACACCACGAAGGGCCCCACGCCACCTTTTCAGTCATTGTGTCACATCTTATGGCCCATCCTTTAATGTTTCTGAGACATCCCCCGTCAGCCTCTTTTGGAAAGCGTTTGTGTGACAGTACTTTACTCCCTGTGCTGCCTGGGAGAACTCCAGATTATGTGTAAGAGTTGGAGTTAAACTGTCAATAATAGGGTAAATGGGGAGGTGGGGACAGGAATGGGAGTTTATTTTCAACTCACTCTTTTTATAAACTTAAAACTATTCCAAAAAAATAGTCTATTGACTTTTTAAGTAAAAACGTATTGGGCAAAAGTATCTCCTTTGTATCTTTGGAGAACCACCAATAGCAGCTCTTTCCCCTCCTTACAGTAATTATTTCATTCACATTTCTCTTCCAAACACTCAAGCCTAGTTATTAACAAAATGGAAATCCCACTTTTACAACTATTGCTGCTTTCCAATGCATGAGACTTAGATCAGGCTAATTAATTTCTCACATTTTTTAGTGAGATCACAGTCATGGTCCTAGAGTGGGTTTGGGTCTCACCCCAAGCACTCTTCCTACAGACCTCACGTCCTAAGCCATGCACAGGGCGCTTCACCTCACACATCTCCAGTGGGGTTTTTGCACAGTTTTGCCAGTAAGGTCGTCAGCCCATGAGTTTTAAAAACTACAAAGAGCAACTTCATACAAAAGAGGGTTGGTTTCACAGCAACATCAATGGAAGGTATCCTTAGGATATGAAACCTATGTAACAAGAGAGAAAGTGGACTCTGGAATCAGACTCCTGAGTTTGTTTGCATCGCGTCTCCTGGCTCATCAACTGGGTGACATCAAGTATCCAGGAAAGGGTAGTCAGTCTCTCTGAATCTCCATGTCCCATCCCACCCTATCCTGGAGGGACAGAGAAACAGACTATGTTTTTGGATCCCAGGACACTTGTTTGAAGCCACACCTTTGTCAGCGTTGCCCACAGTGAGCTGGCATCACAGAGTAGAGGTAACCAATGTCACAAAGGAGGGGGATTCCTCTGCTCTCATCTCCCATCACTGCCCCATTGGCACAAACCTACCAGGAAATAAAAGTCCTGGGAGTCGAAAACACAGCCTGCAGGTCAGGAGGGGAGAAAAAGGAACTCATTTAACGTCATCAGTGCCCTCATTTTACTGCTAAGGCCTCCCAAACCCAGCTATGTTAAGGCCTTTTATTGTATGAAGCTGCTTGATGGCAGAGCTGAGGCAGAACCCTACATTTTCTGCAGCCTTTGTCCTTTATGCCAAAGTGCCCTTGCTGTTCATGTAAGGTATTTAAGCCGTGAACTTCATCCTAGACACACGCACACACCCCACTTTCTTCCACTTATACAATTACTTTTACATAAATTGGTACATTGTTGAAATTCATTGAACTAGGGTCTCTAGTTAGTTTAGAAAATGGTTATCATTTATATTAACTTCTATGTCAAACTCTTTGCATATGTTCCCTTATTTAACCTTTGTAATAAACTTGTCTAGTCTATCGCCCCGGTTAACAAAGGAGAAGGTGGAGACTCCCAGGCTGGGGCACAGCTGACCCTGGAACTGTGATCCCTGTCCTCTCAGCCCTTAATGCTCTGAACTCATACAGGCGCAAGGCAGCCCCAGCAGCTTGGGTGAGAATGAGGGCTGCTAAATTTAAAAAAAAAAAAAAAAAAAAAGGTACCAGTGAACCATAAGTTTAGAAACTTGAAAAGAATAGTTTCTCCCTGAGCTTCCTACAGAGACAACTAAAAAACCCCAGGAGACATACTGAATAAGGATTTCCGAGGAGCCTCCCTTGCTTTAGGTCAAGTTTAAGATAAAGGCAGGGCTTGCATCATAGGCTTCAATGCCTTGGGAGATTCCATCCATCCATTCCTCCAAGTCTCCACCTTCAATCTGCAAAATGGCCATGCTGCCAAGCACCACAAAGCTTTTTTTTATTTAATGCAAATTACAATACTGTTGAGACAACTGAAAACTTGAAGCTCATGAAAATGTTGTAAATTTTGTTACAATAGAAATGTAAGATCTATTAATGTTATTATTCATTTTTCAGACCTAAAATTCTAGCTGTAGCCTTGGGGAATATCACTTATGATTAATATTAACATTAATATTAACTGGGCAAGATCCTAGCTGAATGCCCAATATAATTTGGCCAAGAAGAGACAAAGAATGGTGGGCTTGTCCTTATTTTATTTGGCAAAAAAATAGTGTTTAATGTATATTATTTCTAGAAATTAGTTTCAGGAAGAATTAGTTTAAGAAAATCTAGAAGGGTGCTTTTTTCCACATGCCATCATAATTCTGGCAGCTCTGTAAATACACCCCTTTATATTTATATACATTAATTAATGGCCAATCAAAAGAAATGGTGCATAGCGTGCAAATTTTAAATATATAGTCACTGTATGGTTATCATAAGTCTGCATTTTTTTATAACTTCTTTGTTTTTCCTTTTCAACATTTGACCTTCTTTGCCCATTTTTGTTTGGTCGTCTTAGCATGTACATCCTCTCCTACTATCCATGCCCCTTTAGTGAGGTTCCAATCACCATCTCCAAGGAGATCACCATCTCATGAGCAGACAGGTGGTGGGCTCTATTTCTCCCTCTCTGGCCAGTTTGGTCTGGAAGAGAGAGGTTCCCTGTTACAGTCTACAATATGAGTCCTTCAAATCGACAATTTCACAAAGCAGTGTCCATCTTCTTAGCAGTCACGGGGGAGTAGGAAGAACAGTGGGTTTGGGGTCAGCATAACAGGGCTTGATTGAGATCCAGTCTTGCTGCAGGAGGTTGTGATGCTCTGGGGACTTGGTGGCCTCTCCACATCTCGTTTCCTTCCTTGTCAATTGGGCAGCAAGACGCTGCAGGCAGAGGCACTTTGGGTTGTAAAGCTGTCTGTCTAGTATTTATTATTATTGATGATAGGGAAGAAAGGTAGAAGTTTCTCCTTAGCTGGCCAGATAGCCTGCTGTTGATAGGAGAACCAGGGGGACATGAGAGAAACCAAAGGAAATTCCCACAGGGACAAAGCCCAAAACATAGGGAGAGCCTGCTCCTCTGACCAGAAGGAGAATTAAAGTGTGTGCTACTATTTCATATTCATTCCCTGATTAATAAGCAAGGCCACATCTCAGTTTTGTCTTGACTAATAATTCTTTTATGGAAAGGGGCTGGCTGTAAAGAATGTATGTCATGAGTTCCAATTTTCCTCCTACAGGAAAATGCTACTAATTCCACTCACATTCTATATACTGTAACATAATACAACGCTAACAAAAAATATGTAACTTAAATATTTTCAAAAGAAGAAAAAAATGTCAGCATCATTAAACTGTTGAGATTATTCCAGTTTATGCCTAGTCTCACACACATCAAAAAGTTGATATCAGGATATGTGTATTGGTTTTCTTTTTTTTCTCATTTCATTTTCCCACCTGCCTAATAACATCTGCAAAAATACATTAATACAGAGCATATATTCAGTCTTATTGATTTCTGTTGAGCAGAGATTTCACGGTGTTACTGGACCCTGCTCAGCTTGCCTCCCCAGCAGTCTGTCTGTGTGTCTGGATAAGATGGCCATGAATTAAATGGCAGTATAACTTCGTCACTGTGATGCATGTTTGCTTTGTTTTGCTACTGAATTTGTGCTCCAAAAATATTAATTTCCCAATGAAATTAAGAAGTATGTTTTACAATTCTCTTTTATATTGCCAAAAATCTTTGCAAAAAGCCACAGTCGACACAAAGATGTCACCTATCAGCAGGCATTATTATTCAATCACATTTTATCATTTTCATTCATGTTTTCTATTCTAAAGAGTTTATGTAAGAACCACCTCATCATTTCAATTTTAACTTTCCTCTTCTGTTTCCATTTTATTTTAGAAGAAAATTTTCTTAGAGGGAAAACTCCTTAAAATGTTTCCCTTATTTTTTCCTCAATTTTTCCCCTCCCCCTTATTCTTTCAAAATCACAAAAAGATTTCACAGATCATGACCATCTGCCTTTCTTTAGTTTTGGACATTAAATTATGTTCTAGTTGGTTGTTTCTTTTCAGAATTATCCCAACATCCTGTGGCTATGTCACATATTGATTTACGATCTATTATCAACATATGACACCTGCCATTGTGAGTCTGTTTCGTACGCTTAGGCACACTCTAGGGGGAGTCTCCATTTTGTTCACTAATCAGTTCAGTGGTAAATATTGACTCCTCAATTCATTGTGAATTCTTCATTGCTCCCTGGGCACATTGTTGGCCTATCACCCTGTGTTGCTAAGAAGCTGACATCTGAGGCTCCTCCAAGACAAATTCTGAGAATACTTTGGCATTTGGTTGCCACCTCCAGTTGTCCAAGAAATCAAACAAATCAATATTGCCCATCCTTCTCCCAAACTTGCTGTGTGCCTTATCTCATTTAATACTCTCCACAGTCCTGCAAGTGAGTATTACTATTGCTACTTCCCCAAAGCACAGAGGAGCTGGTGCTCTGACCCAGACCACACACCAGTAACAGGAACAGTGGGTCCCAGCATTTCTGTTCTGAAACCAGGCTTCTCTCCTGCCACCTGTGACCAGGTGCCCATGCACACCTGTGACCTGAGCCCTTACGTGTCCTGAGGTGTCAGAGCCCATGGAGCACAAGGGGCTCTGACCTGGACTGGGAGCAGGACCTGCCAGCAGAGTGTGCCGAGGATCCAGCCCATTGCTCACTCCATGCAGAAGAGAGCGCTCCACCTGGCCTGGGCTGATCCCGAGAGCACAGGCAGCGGCTGAACAAAGTGCAAGCGTCTGCCCTCCAGGAGGAGGCTCTCCCCAACCTCCTCCGAAACTGAAAAAATGCTAAACAGTGACTGCACAGCTCTTCCTTCACAGTGGTTCTGTGACGTAGCACAATTATCCCCATATCGCAAATGATGAAACAATCTCAGAGAAGCTGGTAGTTTGTCTAGGTCCATGCAATTCATCAGTGGGTCTATCCTACTAGGTATACCAGATCTTGGCCTGCAGTGCCCAATCCTACCATTTACAGGACCCCCAGATACCAAGGAGAACACAGTAAGCTCTTAGCCTTTCCTCTGAGCCCATGTAAAAGCCTGCCACCCCTGTATGCCCTGAGCATCCTCCTCCAGAAATTCCATGAGCACCAGACAAACTGCAGCACCACTGTTCTAAAATATCTGATTTCCCTGGTGTCTTACCCAAACTTACCACAGACTCAAATGGCGCTTCCAAGAGCACAGGTTGAGACATCTAGAATGACCAACATCGTGAAGAGGGGAAAACGGACATAATGCAATCCTGCAGCTTTCTTTGAATTTGTGGAGATTTAAAGGGTTGGTTTTATTTCACTAATTTTAAACCAAGTGGTTGTGTGCAGAGGCACAAACACCATGTACCCAAAAGAAAGAAACCAGTGAAAGGTAAGATTCTGTCTCTTTCAAAAACACACAGATACCTCTCCTCTCGCTTGTGCCTTAGTTGCTTCAGAATATCCCCGTCCTCTCGGAGACCTCATGGCTGCCCTCAAGCAAACAGTCTGTTTCTGGCATCCTTGAAAACCCAGTGAAGTCAGTTTTTTATGCTGCAATTATTCCCTTTGCTTTCAGTTCTATGTCAGAGGAAAACACTGCTGATTTGAATGAGAAATCGACCGTAAGAAGCCCAGCTCTCAAAGCCTTTATGAGAAAAAATAGAATTAGGGGGAAACCCAGATCACCTGTTTGAATTTCCTTTGGAAACTGCAGAAAACAATACATCCCAGGTAGAGTGGAGCCCTCAGCAGCATTTCAAATTCCCTCCCACTTTCTAACATGAAGATTACTTTTTATTAATATTTTCTCTACTTACTAGCCCTTTACAAACATCAAACCAGATTTTTACAATTGCGTGGGAGGATGCCACTAATCTCCTTTACAGCAGAGGCAGGAGACTGGGTGGGGGGCTTACTACACTCCTTGCAAATCAGGGTGTCTGACTCACAGCTTCCTCCTTTCACACTCCATTTCACAACCTCCGTGGGCTCCAGATCCACCATGAGCCTACCTGAAAATTCATTTCCACCCATGCTGTTATGTTACTACAAGCATGGCTCATGAGCTAAAAAATCATCAAAAGTTTTGGATTCTTTACCTGATCTTGTTGTTTAGAAATGACATTCAAAAAAGCAGATGAATTAGACTGGCACAGATTTCCTCAAAAACTTCCTATAGCACCCCCCACCTGTGCACTGCTGGATGCAAGTGGTCCAAGTCCCACTTGCAAGAGGAAATTGACATCTGGAATCAACAGGCAACACGTCCCCCCCCCAATCCACAAACCAAGGATCACAATCTTTCAGTGGCTGGATTCTCCAAGGAGTCTGGTCCCCCTGGGGTTAGAGGACAAAGAGCAAAGAGCAGTACTCACAGGCAGCCCCCGAGTGGCTTGTTCTCTGTCCTTCCTCTGCTCTCCTTGGTGACAGTTAAAAGGCACAGAGGATGTGATTGCCATTTATGTAGACAGAGTGTCTGCCTCCCAAAGCCAATCAGAGCGGCTTGCTGTGCCTTATTCACCCGGCAGCATCTCCCCCAACTCCTGCCTCTCAGCTGCCTCCTACTCCCCATCCCCCAACAGGACTTGAGGCTGGGCGGTGGCAGAACAGGACCAGGCAACAGGGGAGCTTGCTGGCACAGGGGAACTAGAGACCAAGGTAAAGGAGCCCTGCTTTCCTAGCTGGCTCTGAGGGATCCAGATTCAGGACAGTTTTGGAAATGCTCCTGGGGTAACCTCTGAGCACCCCAGAGTACCCTCCATCAAGGGGTGAGGAAATGCAGTGAGAGCATAGAGCAAGGGCACTTACTTTGTGCTACTGCTGGCCCAGCTTGTACTGGCGCCTCCCTCTTTCCCCACCTAGGGGACTCTGAGACCCCACTGCCATAGAGATTGTCAGTTTAGAGTGCCTAGACCTTAACCCGGGTCAGAAACAGAAGCAGAGGCACAAGAGGACTTATACCTAGGTTCATGATCCCTGTTTTTTCACCCCTGAATCCTCTTAGTATTCAAAACATCAATTTCTTTAAAACCTGGTTTGGGCTCCCTCTCTCTTCCACTGCACTGGGCCCTAACAGGAGAATCAGAGACCTTGACTGGGCTGATTAGTGCACTGGGAGGGGCTGCTTTGGGATTTTCCTTTAGGTGTGCGTAGAGCTTTGGGATTTTCCTTTAGGTGTGCGTAGAGCTCTGTGAAGCTGGGAAGGGAGTTCACATTTGGAAAGGGGAAGACCAGAGACCATCCAGACCAGGAACGACATACATCTGTGTACACATGCATCACACACATGCACAAGCATTGTACATGTACAAACATTGTGCATACATGTGCATGTGTCATACAGAGTGTCTAATTCCCTGGAGCCAATCAGTGTACACACGGCGTATGCGTACACATACATACTTTTCAGGGCCTGTGGTAAAATTAGGTGCTGGGATATTTCCATGGAGAACCACCCAAACCCTAGCTTTAAGTAGCAGCTCTTCAAAGGAGCTCTACCCTGGGCATGGAGCTGGCTGAGGTTAAAGCAAAGAATTGGTAGCAGTTTGCTGGGGCTGGCAGGGGTGTAGGATGAGACAGTGCCCCTTCCCACAGCTTTATTCCTCTCGCAGGCCTTGCTGTGAACCTGAGACAATGAGGATCCATTTCCCAAGGGGACCCTCATCCCCCAGTCTTATGAGATGAGCCCACCACCACAAAGGGATGCAAGCCAGTCTGAGTCCTTCACTTCACTGTGCTTGGGGAATGGGTACACTGTGGGGAGGGCGGGGGGTCAATTCATAGGGTTGGTGGGAAACTTGGCATTTCCTGACTCAGGATCCCAAGGGGCCTGATTTGCCTCACCTGGATTTTGGGCCCCCTCCTTCCAGCATATAATCTGGCTTAGTGCCCATCCTTCATCAACCCTGGCTGAATACATGGAGACAATGCTGACGGGATGCTGGTGTGGTGAGGGGTTGCAGGCAGGCACAGGCCTCAGGTAAGGGAGCTGGGAGAAGAGTGTACTAGCATTTAGAGTTTCTATTTGATAAATAAAAAAGAAAAAGATGAACATGAAGTTATTCTGGTTCCGGGAAGAGCTGACTGCTAAGGATCAGGCCCCAGCCCACTCCAGGTGCCCAGGCATATTGAGGTAGATACAGACATGTACACAGCAGAGAAGAAGATGGAACCACACCCGCAAGCCATTCCCAGGATTAAAACGCAACCAATCACTGTTTGACAAACTTTCCACCAATCAGAATTGCATAAAGTGAACTATATTTGCATAAAATTAACCTAGTCCCATCCATTTTGCTTATGGAAGAATACTGCCCTTCATACTCCTTGGGATTCAACTCAAGTGCTTCTTGAAGCTGTATCCTCCCTGTTGCAGTCTTGAAGCCCCAGCTTGCAATACTTGAACTGTAAAGCTGCTGTAACACAAATGCTCAGACAGGAGAGCCATAATACTTTTGCCGAAATACATGAAATGGAACCTGGTTGCTAGAATTCTATCAGATTTATAGAGACTGACATATTATAGACATTTTTATATATTACTGTTTAATCCCTCACAACTGCCTTAGAAGGTAGATAATGTGATCATCCTCATTTTACAGATGAGAAAATAGACCCAAAGAAGTTAGGAAATGTGCCCAGTAAACAGGTGCAAGACTTGTAAGAAGAAAATTATTATAAAACTTATGGAGGGACATTAAATAAGTAAATGGAAATAAATGCTCATTCATGGATAGGAATACTTACTATCTAAAATATTTCTATATTCTGTAAATTGATTAACAGATTCAATTCCATTTATTCAAAATCCCAGCACAGACATTTGGCTCTAAAATATAAATGGAAATTTATTTTACTTTAAAATAAGTAGATGTTTACTTTACCAAAGGATTTCTGCATCAAAAGAAAAAGCAAAATATTACAAGGAGTCTTGCTCTACACTCATCAAGGCAGACGAAGCTATAAAAGTGTAATGTTTTTGATGTAAGGATAGATACATGACCAACTAAACAGAATAGAAATCCCAGAAAAAAAGAACACAAAAATTTGGAAAATACACAAATATGGAATAGGGGAGAAATAGGGAAAGAATAGACTATTCAATAGTGCTGGAACAACTTGTCATCCACTTGGAAAAATTGAATCCATTTCGAACTCCATCTATGAAAATAAACTCTTGATACATTAAATCTTTAATTGTGAGTGGCTAATCCTTTAAGACAATAAAGAAGTATGTTTTAATGACCTTGGAGGGGAAGGATTTCTTAAATGATTCACTTAATTACCTAACCGTAACAGACTGACAAATTTGACTACCTTACTGCTAAGAAATTCTGCTCTTCAAACTACACAAACTAGAAAGGTAATTCAGAAAGTGGAGATATTTAAAATGTATATTGCTAATTTGGAGTTGAATTCTATAATATAAAATGGACTTTTCAATGAGAAAAAGATAACTCAACAGAAATGCAGACTTATCAAAAAGGTCAACAATGTCTCAAATATGTGAAAAAAAATCTCTCCTGTTAGGAATCAGCAAAGGTAACTACTGCTAAAGTATAGAATTGCTAATGATTTTATGTATTTGATCATTTTTCTGACACCCTGTGTTTCTTTAGAAACTCTAATAATTTGTTAATTCACATGGATTTTAGCATAAACAGTTATATCATTTGTGAATTGTGAAAATGATTCTTTTAGTTCTTTTACATTTTATTTCTTTTTCTTACCCTATACCAATGCCCAGAACTGTGCTGTCCAATACCATAGTCATAAGCCATGCATGACTCTGAACTCTTGAAGGGCAGTCAATGCTGCTGAGGAAACAAATGCTTAATTTAATTATTAAAAATGAATCTAAAAACTGAAGCAGTGTAAAACATTTCCCCACTACTCAATTTTAGCACAGGACAACATTTTGATAGTTTTATTACATAAGGTATTTTTACTCTATTATGATACATGATTTTTTATTAATTTTTAAAGGTTTATTATTTTTATTTCTTTATGCATACAAGAATTGGGGTGTATGCCAGAGGTGGGGGGTTTAGAGGATTAACCAGAGACAAGTAGGGAACGGAATAAGCAGATCTACTGAAATACACTGCTGAGGGGAGCAGCAGGTGAGGCAGGAGAGGTTTTCTGTGCCATGTGAGTTAGCTCCCTGGCCAGGGATCAAACCCATGCCACAGTGGCTGGCCATAGCTTGATCGTTTTGAGACTTTAACCCCTGTGCCACCAGCGAGGCCCCATAATTACTTTTAATGTAGGTACTAGAAAATTTAACATGTGAATTTCTATATGTGTCTGGCACTGTTATAGGACCTCCAGGACACTGTTAATAGAAGCAGTGGTAGTGAAGCTCCTTATCTTAATGACTTGAAAAGAAATGTGTTTAACATGTCACTATTAATAATTGAGCTTTATTAGAATTTTTTTTATTAGAAGTTTTCTTTTACTCCTATTTTAAAATAGATGTTTAAATTCATCAAATGATTTCTACATCAGAAGAGAAAATCATATGCTTTTCCTTTTTTAAATTGTTTCTATGATGAATGACTTTAATTTTCTAATTTTCAAGTATCTTTTTATTCTTGAGATAAAAATTTGGTATATTAATATTTTATACAAAATTTTTACATTGATCTCATGAGTAAAATATATTATTTTTTTTCTTTCTAAAATTCTCCGTAATTTCGACGTCAAGATTCTATGATCTTTGGAGTCTGGTTTGAGAAGAATTTCTATTTTAATTCTCTGAAATAGTTTTTATGATTTTGAAATTTGGAATTGGCCAATCACTAAAAGAGTGTTTGAAGTCATCCATAAAATTTGTTGTTGCCTTCCCACAATTTTGAGGAAATATTTTTGAATATTTCTATTTCTTCTTGTACTCAATTTGATGTTATTTCATCAAGATTTCAAATTTAACGAGGGTTTTTTTTTTTTCGTGATATTCTCATTACCTTTATACTTTGCTGGATCTATAATTGTGTGTCACTTTTCATGACAATATTATTCATTTATTCCTCCTTTTTGTCTATAGTTAATAATGCTAGAACTGTCTACTTTATTTGTCCTTAAAAAATTTGGTTTGGTTGATTCTTCTAAATCTATTGTTACTTTCTTTTCCATTAATTTTCCTCTCTATTTTTACCTGCATTCAATTGCCTTTAGATTCATTTCCTAACATCTTTAGTTGAGTGATAGCCTAATTAACTTTCTAATATAAGCAATTAAAAGTATATGCTTTCTTCTATGTGCCGCTTTCAATTCATATCTCAGCACATTTTTTAATTTTTTAAAATGTAGCATTTTTCTTATCTCACTTATTTCTAAGTATTATTTAATTTCTGTTGGTTTTTCTTTGATGCAGAAATTAGGTAGTCACTTTACAAAAAAGTTCTAGACATACAGAAATTTTTGCTTATTTCTTTTAAAAATTCTAATTTAATGAATTTAGTTTATGTTCAGAGAATATGCTGATGTGATAACTATTCTCTGAGAGATGTTGAGACTTATTTTATGATTTGCTTCATCCTCAAGTTTTATAAAGTTTTCGTGTACATTTGAGAAGAATGTGTATTTCTTAATTACTGAGTGTAGCATGTCACATGTATCCAATAAACCATGACTATTACATGTGGTGATGAAATTTTTAAATATCTTTACTAATATTTTTGTTAACTTGACCTATCATCTAATTTACTACCACTGTTGAAGATATGTTGAAATGTCCCATTAAGATGGTGAACTGGTTATTTCTATCCAGAGTTCAGCCAAAATTCACACTATATATTCAAGACCCTTCCATTAGGAGTATATATGTTTAGAATTGTGTTATCTTTTTGGTGGACTGAACGTTTTCTACCCTTTTATATAGTAATGAATTGCTCAGCGATTACTTAAATGATCTCATTAAAATGTGAATGTAGCTATTTTTCCCCAGGTTTCAGTTTTAAGAAGGACCAATATTTTCCTAGCTTCAAAATGTCATAAATCTGCTATGAGGTCATGCAGAGTGAAAGTTCTATGGGGCACCTCCACTCTACACCCTTATCAATGAGGCCAAAGAGGAAGACTGAACTATGGATTGATTCTAGAAATATGACCACCCCTTCCTTGTCAACTGGACCCAACCCACTGGATTGCTAAGCTAGCCCACAGTAATATAAGTTCCTGAAGGTTCCCATAAGGGAATTTCAGAGCTGGGAGCATGGGACCTTGAGCCACTTCTGAGGTGACTTATCTAGGAGATAAGAAAGAGTACAGGAGACTGTACCCTTATGCCACCTCAGCAGCCCAGAGTCTACCTGCCTGCATCCAGCCCTGCGCTCCCCACTTTCCAGCTGTGCTCTTGAGCCACCCCGATCATTTCCACCTCCAGCTCTGCTGTTTCTTTTCTGTCAACAATCCTGCCTCTCATGTAACATCCTTCCAGACCCTACTCCCTGTTCTCTAATGGCTCCACTGAGGACGTCACGAGGTGCCTAGTATTGCATGCAGCATAAGCGCTTTAAGAATGTAATGCCAGAAGAGCAGGGCAGAAAGTGGCAGACTGCAGAAAGAACATATTAAGTGGTCATTGTTGCTAGCTGTCAAGTCTCGCTTCAACCTCCTTATCTCTTCCATCTTGATTTTCTCACTTGAGAAATGGAATGTGATTAGAGGTAGAAAATGTGACTCCTAACATATGCTAGATAATCCGAAGTTACTATTTTAACACAAGTCTGATGGAGAAGCAATGATGTCCTCTCAAGAATTGTGTCTTCTGGTAGGATTATAACCAGCATGATAAGTTGGCAAGAAGATTTTTCATTCCCTCCAATCACAAGACATGATAAACTCTTAATTCACCTCTAAGCAGACCATACCATATGTCAAAGAAGAAAGCCCTTCACAGAGTTTCAGATATTATAAAGGCAAGGGAAACATTAATATCTATTCATCATCTCCCGTGTTCTGATATTTTCCATGCATTATGTTATTTCACTCTTACTGTAACCTAACAAGGTCAGTGTTATTAAAATCTCCATTTAACAGGCGAGAAAATCAAAGCCCAGACTAAACGAAGTTCTCCAGGTGCACTGGTCGTGAGTGGGAGAGAGAAGCCAAGTCCTTGTCCATCCTGACTTTGCTATTAAGCTGCAGTCATGAAATCATAGAAACTAGCATCTACTTAGCACACAAGGAGGTGACTGTGGACATTTAAGTACGCAGTGTCAGACCCCAGCACTGAAACTCTGCTAGCTGGAGCAGAAGAGAAAGCATTGAACTAATAATAATTTCCATTCCCAAAGTGAGTTAACCTTTGTGCAGACCTTCAGTACCGTGAGACCAGAATGTCAAGGTACAAATGTTGCCATTCCAAGAACACTAATATGACTAAATATAAACTGGAGACTTACTTGCTGGAAATTCTAATTCTTCACAGGTCTGCTCTCCTTCGGGATTCTCTCCAGCTCTGGGATTGAGGGAATTGTGGCGCAGTGGCTGGAGCCTTAAAACTCAGGCAGATCTCTCTGATTGCGGCTTCAGATTCACATGCTCCCTGATCCCTGCATTTTCATACTTGTAAGCAGGTTAAACATTAATTTCTGATGGTGATAAAGGTCAAGTAAATCTTGAGAAGCCTGTCGGAGCAGCTCATGTCTGGAGTACTTGGGAAAGCTCTTTCTGGGAAGCTGCTTATTTTATCCCACACCCTGGCAACTTCACCCCTCCATCGGCCAGTCACCGTAATTCTAAATTTCCCCAAACAGCCATCACTTTCAACAAATTCAACCCTGTTTCCCAAGCAGCCTTCACTTTCTATTCTATTGAAATGGTTGTCAAAAGTGTTGAAATGGTAGTTAAGATTCGTGGAACAATACTGTGAATAGGATTTTGACAACTTTCTAGAAAAACAAAAGTCAGTAGTACTTTATATGAGTATAAAACAGACTAAAAAGATGGTTCTGAGAATGGGTGCATAAAGTCTGGCGGGGCTGGGAGCTGGTCCTTCTGGTATCTGCAGTTACTCCCAGCATGGAACTTGGAAGGCACAAAGAGCAGAGTAGAATGTGGTTGAGTTCTAGGTAGCTCAGTAATGGATTGGGCACTAGACAGGGAGGACAGAATGGCTGTGACCAAGAGGCATTTTTCAGACTGGATGCAGGGAAGAGCTCTCTGTGTCCTACCCTCAGGATAAGGGTGGGAAACCAGGAACACAGGAGATAAAAGCAGAGTGACATTGAGGAAACTCTAAGGAAACCTTCCTAAGAACCTTTGGGAGAGAGAGAGAGGAGAGGGAGCATTGGCCAATGGGCCCTACACTGACACAAACTGAAGTGCCCCATGCATCGTCTCACTCCATGGAGTCTTACTGCTGAGACTAGAGTAGTCATTGTTCTTCGCAAGGGGATGGCCATGTTAGGGTGGCCTACTGAGAATAGCATCTGTGCAGGCCCTCAGGATAGGAAGAGAGTCTGGTGTATTCCAGGCCCCAAAGAAGGTCAAGGACCATGCAAATTAATGGGGGTCTTTCTGGCCATGTTACATAATTCACATGCCATGCCAGTATTACAGTACTTAAACTTTATAGAGTATTTGGATATTGGGAAGGGTCTCCCTGGTGGCTCAAGGGGTTAAGTCTCAGCACTGTGAAGCTATCCGCAACCACTGCAGCACAAGTTCGATCCCCGACCAGGGAGATTCCCACATGGCACAGCAGACATCTCCTGTCTTGCCCGCTGCTCCCCTCAGCAGTGTATTTCAGTCGATCTGTCTGTTCTGCTCCCCACTCTGTCTCTGGTGAATCCTCTCACCCCCACCCCACACCTCTGGCCTACACCCCAGTTCTTGTATGCATAAATAAATAAAACTTTTTTTAAAAGAATAACTTTAAAATCATTTTTGCCTACATTCAAAAATTCTGAGACTTGGGTTAGAAGTGCATTATTGCATAGTTAAGTTGTACAGAACTGATGCCTGGGAAAATGAGTCTTCCCTTCTAGAAATTTGTTGCTTAACTCATGATGTTCCTGTCTTAGTTTGGGTTCTTCAAAGCTGACCTTTGCTGGCCACCTCAGAAAGACCCAATAGTGGGTGGGAATTGAGACAGAGAAGGGAGGGAGTTCAAGGGCACCTGTGGGCACCTGGAGTCTAAAGTTGCTTCAGGTGAACAAACATTCACTGGGTGGGAATGTTAGCTCCCTGAAAGCTCCTCACTTGTGCAGAACTGCTCTGGTGACCAGGGTCAGCCCTTCAGGCAATTATAGAAGTTGACAGCTGTATGCTAAGAAGTGATGAAGTGTAGACAGCATGGGCCACAGCCCCTAAACAGAGTGCTGTGTTTGCATGTCTGCTCTGGAGTCTTGTTGACATGAGAATGTAAATTCTAAGGAGCTTTCATTTTACCATGTGAACTCAAAGTTTTCAGATGAGTGCATTTTCAACTTTGTGAAGGCTGAAGTTAAAGAAATCTTCAGGTGTTATTTATGGGCACAGTTGCTTTGCTCATGGAGTGAGGATCTGTGTGTACCTGGTAGGTAGGCTTAAGCAAGCAGTGACCATATCAGGGACTTCAGAAAACTTTCCTCTCCTGGTGAGTTGTGTGTCTCGCCTACACTGAGAGATCGCCAACAGAGCTTCAAAGCTGTGTCATCTGGTGTAGTGACATATATATGGACTTTAATATCCCATGAATTGGGGACTTGGAGAGGAGGCCTGGAGTCGGAGGACCCCAGGCGGGATTTTTGTCTTCAGCAAGGAAATAATTTAATGTCAAGAATAAAATTACAGAAAATCAAAAGATTTGATTTATTATTAAACAAGAGGAAGCTCTCTGAGTGGAGAGGAGTCCTGAGTGGGTAGCCACTAAGGTGCTTATATATGGGCATAGGGGCAAGGAGTGGGGATTTGGTTGTTGGGTTTCTCCACGTTTTATCTCTTGTTGATTGGCTGAGCCCACAGGGGGTCCTAGGCTACCAAGGACCACTGAGTTTGCCCATGTTACCTGGCCTATAGTCCCCAAAGTAGATTTGGTCCATTACTTTAGCACTGTATTATTGTGCTGGTGTCCTGGACATTCCACTCTTTACTGGGTTGGAGGGGGTGCCCTCCTGGTCTGGGATTGTTCTCCAGTCAGACTGATAAAAGGACCTAGGGCACCTGGCAGGAAGGGCACCCTCTTGGTCACCCTCTTTGTTCTAACCGACTATTTCTCAATCAGGCTGATAAGTGGACTTAGGGGCCTGGGACACCACTGACTGCCTATGCCCATTTCCTAAACTCCTCCTTTACCTGTTTTGTTGAGATTCAAGACTTATCAATACTCAAATTGAGGCCCAAATAAAAAATCTTGAAGAGATTCTACCCCTTCTAAACCCTCAGTGTTCACGAAATTAACAGTACCTATTTGCATTGAGATTTATAGAGTGACTTTAAAATGTAGAGTGTTTCCTCTCCTGCTAAATAAAAACACACATCTACAGAAAGTTTCCATCAAAGGAAGGAAAGGCTGGCAAAGAACCCCAGATCGCCACCCAGGGTGCGTGCTGGCAGAGGCACCCCTGCCAGGAGGGAAGTGATGTCCTGACCCTGCAGCTGTAGGTTCTGGTCCTCTGGGTGACGTGGCACAGTTGCCACCAAGAGCAGCCTGCTGCAGAGACATTGGCTTGTGAGGTCACCCAGCCGAGACTGAGCACTGGCCCTGTCTCAGCGGAACCTTCCAATGCGTTTGAATTCATGTGCAATATTTGTTTACAGCAGCTAGGATGCTAACAAGGTTTTAACGCATGTTTCCAGACGGAACCAGGCTTGAATCTTCATTTGGGCACATCATTGACTTGTCTGTAACAAACATTTTTCCCACCCCTCTCTCCTGAGGGCTTGAGACATGATTGTCAAACTCCAGGCCTCAAAGTGTCCAAGCTGCAGAGCTAGCATTTGGCTGCTTCCTCCTGATAGGATGGGGTGGCAGACCCACAGAGGCCCCTGTGGACAACTTTCAGGAGTTTCGTAGGAATGTGGCTTCTCACCCTAATACTTGGCCTTTTGATTTTGAGTCATAAGTGCTCAGTTCCAGGGAAACACTAATGGGAGGAGTGCCACAGTCAGAACTTGGCACACCACCCAACTCCCTCTAAGTGCCAGTTGTTCAGCTCATGGTGCATTTTGGGCTCTTCTTCTGGATCCTTCCTTAAATTCTCCCCTATGGGGCATGAGAGCACACTGAGTTATAAGAAGTCAGATATAGAGATTGGTGAATCACTCATAATCCATGATTGACTTTTGAGATCAAATTCAGCCACAGGTCAGAGCAGTGCCTGCCTGGTGTGGGGTTTGGGCTGTGCTGTGACACAGTATTGCAGCTACAGGTCCACTTGGGGGCAGTGTAAGAGGTAGCTTCTGAGTTACTGTTGGGATGTCATCCAGAAGGGGGTCAATGGTGGCCTCTGTACAATATCCCACCAAGAATATTTTATACTTCTCAATGCTGGATTGGCACCGCAAATCAGATAACTCCTTGATTCGGCCACTTGAAACTCAGGATGGTTTCTGCAGCTCATATCTGGAGACCACTTGGGTGGTGTTCTTTCAATTTTGTGGACACACTCAGACCCTTGGATAATTGTGCTCTTATCTCCTAATTTCTTCAATAACATATTATTTTTCAATACTACATATTTTGGTAAGCTAGCTAGGACTTTTCCTTGAATAAGCAGATTTTAAACTGTTGGGAGTGTTGGCAGTATAGGACTCTGTTAAGTCAAAACGGAGGGTGAAAATAAAGGGGACCTTTAGCCTCAAGGTAAGATGTGAAATTTGATAAGATAACAGGATGTTAGAAAACCAAAGGTAGTGAAAATATGAACCATTTTCTAAGGATTTTATTGGTGAATGAAGAATAACAAAGGAAGGATGAGAGTTTGAGGTGGGGGAGGGAAGACAGGTGACCCAGATTGACACGGGGACGGATCCACAGCCCGCCATGCCTGTACCAACCACCAGCTCTTTCTCCTCAGATTTCCTGTCTTTCTTACAGGTATGAGATTCAGGGGGACGGGGAAACTTGGAGGTTAGAGGGTGTCTGTCGACAAGGGCACTATTGGCATGTCAGTGGTGTAACTCTTAGTGCAGGGCTCCCTAGCATGTTACAGAATGAATCTGTGTGACATACGAGAACATCTCCACATTGCCAAGGGTTTCTTGGAGGGAAGAATTGCCCCTGGTTGAGAATTTGTCATCTAGTATGACATTATTTTTTCCTAAGATGGAAGAGGCACACTGCACTACTGCCAAGTGTGTCCTGGAAGAGGTTGCTGGCTCCTCAGTGGCTTCTACAGGAGCACAAGTGGAATTGCCTCTAATTGTCACAACAGCTTGTGTGTTACAGATGTTCAAGTGCAGACATGATCAAATGGGGGACTCTCTCAACTTCTCGAGAGAGCTCCTGAGACAGGGGGAGACAGGCTTAGGTCTGCATCCCCACGGGGGGCCCCAAGCTACACTGTGGCTGAATCTCAGAAAGAAATGTCAGAAGAATCTAATTTTCCTGTGGGAAAAAAAAGCCAATTTGCATAGGAGCTGGTGAGAATATTGATTCTGTACCTCTATGTGGAGCAGTTTTTTAAATACCAGTGAAGCCCAGTTTTTCAGCTTTTTCTCACATGGAAGCACCCTTGTTGTTGCAGCTAAGTCATTATCAAATACTATATTCATCTGAATTTCTTCTGTGGTAGCTTCAAGGAGTTTTAGTTTTCACATTTAGGTCTCCACCTATTTTGAGTTAATTTTTGAAAAGGGTGGAAGGTTCCTATTTTTTCAAATGTATGTCTAGTTATTCCAGCACCGTTTGCTGAAAAGACTGTCTTTTCTCCTTTGTACAGCCTTTGCACCTATCTCAAAGATCAATTGATTATATGTGTGTGGGTTTATTTCTGTACTCTGTTGCACTGATCTATTTGTTCATTCTTTTGTTAATACTGCACTGTCCTGGTGACTATAACTTTAGCGTGGGTCTTGTTGGGCCATGAAATCAGTTTTGGAGGTCTCATGGCCTTTTTTTTTTTTTTTTTTTGCAATAGAAGAACTAGGGTGTAGGCCAGAGGTGTGGGAGATGAGAGGATTCACCAGAGACAGAGTGGGGAGCATAACAAGCAGATCGACTGAAGAACACTGCTAAGGGGATCAGCAGGTGAGACAGGAGAGGTCTGCTCCGCCATATGTGGGTTAGTTCCGTGGCCGGGAATCAAACTCAGGCCATAGCAGTGATAGTACTGAGACTTACCTCTAGGCCACAGGGAGGCCCGCATGGCCATTTTAGAAAATGAAATAGAACAGAATAGAATAAAAAGAAAACAAGGGACATTGCACCTAATAAAGAAATATTGTTTTTTGAAACATTTGTTTTTAGTTGCCTATGTATATGTACACCAAGTCATAATATAACATACATTTTGTACTGTCTATTGTAATCAAAGACTTCAAAAGTCACTACAGGCACTCTTTCTAGAGAAATAAAATAAATCAAGTTTTGTAAAATCTAAATGTGAGGATTAAAAAAATGACAGTCAAAAGCCAGAGAAGGCAAGGCTGCCGACTACTCTTATCTTTATTTTTTCAATTAAAAAGGAAAAAAAATGATATTCATATGTTCCTTAGTTATTTATAGTTTTTCTTTTGTAAATATCTTGTTTTCATTTCCTGTATTATTTCTAACCACAAAGTGACAAGGATGGGGCTGGGTGAGGGTATGGCCTGGGGAGCTTCAGGTCCTGAAAGAAGTTCAGGGCCCCTATGTGGGACACACTGGCCAGCTTTGATACCTGACTAAATACAACGTGATCCGCTCATCTAATTTTAAACTTACTATGATTAAGCTAATGTGTTTCAGTGGAGCTGCACATGTATTAACCTGGTTGTGCTTCCTCTGGGGAGATAGAGTTGGTATTAGTGGTCCCATTTTGCAAATGATGGCTTGTGGGTAGTGGTAGAAGAGGGTCTCATGCAGGGGCGTTCAGATTGGCAAGAGGGAGAGTTGGTAGCACATAGATTTTGTGGGAAGATCTGCCTTTGCCTAGATATCAGGTCGTCGGTGAAGTATAATGCAGCAAAGGCCACTCTGTAAGCAGCTCAGTGCAGATCCCAGCTGCAAAGAAAAGTAGGTGGAAGCATGGAAGGAAACTCTGGCAAAGAATCAGGCGTATGGGGTTCAGGTCTGGCTGTACATAACATGCTGTGTTGCCCTGAACAAGCCCAAAAGAGAGATTATCTTCCTTCATGGAGTGGTAAGCTGGTTGTGTGCCAGGGGCTGGGGAGGGATAGTGACATAGCGGGGATTGCAGCGTTTCCATCTCTAGGCCATTTCACTCACCACACTGAGGGGCCACATCGAGCCTGACAGCAGGCTACAAGAGGATGGAGGCTATTTGAGTCCTACCAGGGCTGTAAGCCCCCCTTTTCTGGTTGTGCTTCTCTGTGTTCTTTGGTTTGTACTTTGGGGCTTCTTTGAGCACTTTTGAATTTAATCCTCACCATTTCCGACCTCAGCCTCCCAATACCGCTATATTTAGAAGCTATATGTCCCTGATGGCTTGGGAGGAGGGGGTGTGAAAATGCAGCCTATGCATTGTCTGTAAATTATGGGAGCTCGAGGTCAGTTGGAGGCCATCTTTTCCATTGGTCCTGCATGGGGAGCAAATACTTTTACTGTCAGGTCAGAGATTTTTAACTCCATTGGCCTGGAGAGTGGGCCTACAGGTGACTCTGATGAATGGGTAAGGAAATCTGTTTCTATGACCCAAATGCACCCTTTTTACAGGTATGTTACATGTTTCACTGTGTCATGCTGCTAAGACAAGGCAAAAGGCACAAGCTGAGCTCTCTGGACAGCCTCGAGACTTCTCTTTCCAGGTGGGAACTGCACTGAATCATGTGGGGGCTGTTACAAAAGCACATTTCTATCCCCCACCCAACCTACTGTATCAGAACCCCTGGAGATAAGGGAGAAATACTGAATCATGTGGGAAAGACAGTCGTGGAATTCACCTTTGTTGTTTTTTTGTCCTGCTAGCATCTCACACAGCACATGTCTTCTTCCCATACAAATATAAATGACTATACAAGAAGAACTCAACTCTTTCAAAGAACCAGAATCTTCTATAAAGATCCCCCAAGATAAAAGGAGGAGACAGGATTAAAAAAACAAATGGCAGTAAAGGGCACTCGCTAGAGGATGTGGAGAAAAAGGAACACTTCTACACTGCTGGTAGGATTACACACTAGTCCAATCACTATGGAAAGCTGTATGGTGATTCCTTAAACTGCTAAAAATGGAGCTCCCATACGACCCAGCAATACCACTCCTGGGAATCTACCCAAAGGACACAAAAACAATAATCCAAAAGGATGCATGCACCCGTATGTTCATTGCAGCATTGTTTACAATAGCTAAGGTATGGAAACAACCCAGATGCCCCAAAATAGATGACTGGATCAAGAAGATGTGGGACATATACACAATGGAATACTATTCAGCATTCAAAAATGATAAACATATGCAATTCACTGCGACATGGATGGAACTAGAAGGAATCAGGTTCAGCGAAGTAACCCAGAAGAGAAAAATATCAAATGGTTTCACTTATAACAGTGATATAGGGGAACCAAATATGAGAGAGACACCCAGAGAGGGAGGGAAAGGACAAGGGCTCAAAATGGGGTAGAAAAGGGCACAAGGGACCATGGTGATGAGTCACGGGTGAATTGGTGGTGGGTTACCCAAGAGAAAAACAAAATGTAAAAGATATAAATAACAATTAAAAAAAAGAGCACTCGCTAGAAAAATATTGCCATGGAATAGATTAAAAATGCAACCAGACATTATACCATGAACATAAAAAGAAATAAGCAATTGTTTCACGATATCTCAAAGAAGAAATACTAGAGCACATTATGTGCAATATGTGCAAGGAAAGCCTCATGAATGTGAAGATAAAAGTAAGAGAAAAATGAAAGTTTTTGAGGACTTAAGTCCATATTGGACATAGCACAGAGAATCAATCCTACTGAAACACCTTCAGTGAGCTGGAGGACAGGGTTGAATGGTGACGTAGAGTCCAATGGAAATGAGAGTTAAAAGGGTCCAAAGTAAAGGTTATGAAAGACATATAAAAGGGATCTAACACAGAATTGCTGTCTTAAAAAAAAAAAGACCTGCAATCATGGAAAAATATATTTAGAATTTAAGAAATATTTCCAGACATCAAATAAGACTGTAATATCTACAGATGGAAAGTGCACAGTGAATCCGAGGAAAAAAAATCAGTGACACTAATCCATCATCAATCCCGTGACTATTTCCCTCTGCTCCCCCACCCTCTTTTTGGGTGTGTCACGTCTTGCAGTGCCCTCTGCTGTCCTTGCAGATCTACAGTGACAGTTGTCTTCCGTCAGCATTTTCCACGAAGACCACAGGGTCGGTCTTCCTGCTTCAGTGAGTAATAGCCTGTCTGTCGCATGTACTGCGAGATGATGGATGAAGCCTAACTTTGCCAAAGATGGGTTTTTCATGTTCCCTTCCATTCTTATTAATGTATAACTGAGAAGGTGCTGTGAGTTTACTCTTAATTCTAAAACCTATTTTACTTTTTACATTTAACAAGCTAGTGTTTTCATCATAATGAAAATATGTTTTTGGACTTTAATGTATCACTCAAAATATGATTTAAAACAAATTAAAAATGAAATCTAGGCAGCGAGATCAAATTTAAGGTGGCACCATTTCAGTGCCAACAGCTTGTCTATGCGACTGTGTCGTCTTTGTGGGGAGAATTCAAGTACATTTTAGACCCTGGCCCCTTGCTGCATCCCCCACCCTGGGCTCTGGAAGGATGGCAACAGTAGGTCCTCCCTTGTACACACCACCAAACTCTCATTCTCCAGTCTCCTTTTGCTCTTATGTCAATGCCCTGGAGCAGCCTGCGGCCATCTTCCCCTCCAGCCGCGACGTGGGCACTCACAGCCCTCACTGCACACTAGCACTGCCGTGAACACTGTACACGAGTACACCCATGAGAATGAGTACACCATTCGTGAATTCTTTTTATTGCTCTTCCACTGAACGGTGGCCTGATGCACAGAGATGAACTACCAGAAACCAAGGATTCAGAATCAAAAAATCAGTGACAGGAAACAAAATGCCAGAGGTGTATTTGTCGGTCTGCAAAGCTGACTTGTGACAATACACTCATACTCTGCCTGGGGCAGGGCTGGAGGTGAGCAGGCCCAAGTACAGGTAAAGTACAGGCCCAAGTACATCAGGGTCCCCAGGGGCAGTTCTAGGAAACAGACACAGGACATCTGTTCTCTTAACCTTTCTGCCAATTTCTTGTTCAACTAGAAAACTCTCCTTCTTGCCACTTTAATTGTCCCACCACACTGGAAAAAAATGCACTGGACTTCCAAATGAGAACTTTTATAACTTTCTCGAGATGTTACTAACCCTAAATAAGAAGATCTGCCCGTTTGAAACACTGTGAGGTTTGTGATTCTGGCGGTGGAGGTGCAGGGAGAAGAGGCTGGCCGGGCTGGCCTAGCCCCAACATGACGACGCAGGGTCAGCCTACCCAGCCGACTGGCTGGCAAGAGACCAGGGCTTCAGAAGAGCCAGCAAGCTCCTGCACCACACAGCAGCTCCTTTTCAGTTTGTTTATAACCAGTGGAAAGAAGCACATTGCTAATATTCTAAATCATTTCCAAAGGTTTTTAATGGTTTTGACCAGAGTATTTTAAAATATAAACAGAAGTATAAGCACTAGAAAATGAAGAACACTGTATTCATGTTTATTTCTAATTACAACAGAACATTCCCTTATTTGTACAAAAATACTTGAAAGTTTACAATTAAGTACACGAGTCAAAGAGCTATGTACAGAATAAAGCAAAGCACATGGAATAAAGGTTTTGTCTCTGAAGTTAACACCTTCTGCATCTCCTGCAAACGTTTACACGGGCACTGCAGCTGCGCTGACATGACCAGCCTCGCCCCTGGTTGAGCGCTGCCTGCTCAAACTGCCGGGTACGAAGTGCAGAAAAGAGAAGACAAAACATCTAGACCGAGGCACATATTTCTTCAACATTTAGCAAACAAAAAAGCATTCTGGAATTCTAACACCTAAGGTAACAGAGCTCACCTATTAAACTCTAATACCCAAAGATTTTGGCATTTTCCTTCTCAACTTAGTCCAGACTGCTATGTGGAGTTTTCACTTAGAAAAGAAAATCACAGGCAGAGATAAAAAGTCAACAGGCTCCAAAAACGACCCTGAGCTGTCCCATTTACATTCATGTCATTTAAATACAAAAATAAAAGTCGAATGTCCTTCAGCCCCTGGTTGGCTGGGTGATGCCTGCACCTGTGAGGGCAGCTGTTTGGGGCAGAATACCCCACAGCTCTGCACAAGGGGGGCTATGGGGGTTGTGGGAAGTTTACACGCTCCAACAATTCACTTCGGCTGGAAAGTACAAAAGACTATATTGAACCAGCTACATAAAAAAACTGTGAGTCAGAGTTAAGCTTTTCTCTTTTTAAATAAAAGGCATATTTATAAATATGAAATACTGCAATACTAGCTGTCTATCAGAGAGGGCACAAGAGTCTCATCTCACTGCTGGAGACTGGTCTGTGTAAACAGGAAAAAAAGAAATCAGTTTTTTTTTGTTTTTTTTTTAAAGGTTTTTCTTCCAACCAGTGTAGAGGAAAAAAGGTATAGCAGTGTCACTAAAGTGTCAGCCCCTAAAGTGAAGTTTAGTGAAGCACACTGCCAGGCTTGAACTTGAGAATGACCTAATGGTCAATGGTTTGAAAGATTAACTGGCTATGAAAGGAAGAAAATGCAAATGAGCCTTTATGGGTAAAAATGCATTTTATAAAAAAATTCTTCATTTGTGTAAGTAGACATTTCATGGAAAGCTAGTGTGGTCTGTAAACTAAAATACAGTGTTTCTATACCATTGACTTACAGGAGACATGTGTCACTGAAGCCTGTTATGACTCCTAAACTACAATATGTGTATGTTCCTTGGGGAGCACTACAGTTGATGGGAATTTAGACAGTCCAGTGGTTAACACACCTCTCTGAGGGCCAAATGTGACAACTGTGATCTCAGGAAAGGAAATAATTTCTCACCACAGTAGTCTGTCAGTCAAGGGAGTCCTTTCTGCTTTGCAGAAATCAAAGGCAAAGACATACTCCCTCTCACACCTGATAACTCAGCTAAGGGACAGGAAGAAGGAACTGGGGCAACAACTCAAGCCCCCATCTAACTCAATTCCTGGCATGGGAAGAGTGATGTGCTGATAAAACTTTTTAATGTCCACACTGCTGTGAGGTACTTGTGATCATAAGCTGAGAGGAGGAGCCTCTAGCTGTCTCATCCACTGGCTAATGGAGGTTTTCAGCAGGACAGAGGTCATCAAGCAAAGACCTTTTAATACAGGGCTACAGATATGACCTTTTCAATATTTCTGTCTTTATCACCATAGAAATGCAGGGGACATGGAAAGAAGCTAACCAACCAGGTACCATTTTCTTTTTAGATTCTTTAGTCCCTTGAGGGAAAACAGCCTCGAATGGACTCATGTTACTGCAGGGGGTAAGGCAGTGATCATTCCAGAACAGGCTGAAAAGTACCCTCAGGTGGGCAATGTGGTGTAACTATTGGCAGAGAGCAGGCACTAGGTGTGTCTCAAGAAGGCCAAACTGCAGTAAGTTGGAGCAAGGTAACTCAACCCTGCCATGTTACAGGAGAGTGAGTTTTCCAAAGAAACCAAGTCTCCTGAACTATGGAAGACCAGACGTACTAACACCAAGAGTAAGGACATCTGTGCATAGAAAAGTGATCGAAAGACTGTGGTAGCCCAGTGGGTTCCACAAGACATGCCAAATGCCTACCACAGGTGACACCTTTTATTTTAAAAGAAACTCTTCAAGTATACTGGGAAGGACTGGGGGTGCTTTGTTATTTGGGAGCTGAATCCATCTCTGGAAACTTTCAGAAGGTGGAGACCATGATCTGGAAATACATGGGGACACTGAAGTCTGTCCAATCCCTCTGTCTTTATGTCTTCTACACACTGAAAAGCCACACCCCTCTACTGTAGGCTGAATACAATATTGAAAACAGGAGTGCAAAAAAGTAATCAATACAAAAAAGTAAACATATCTGTTTTAATTGTCAAGATTATTCCAGGGCAAGAGTTCATTTTCAATGACTTCTCTCCTGTTCTTGTTCCTATATGGCCCAGTCAAGACAGTCATTCCAGTTTATTTTCAAATTTGCGCTTGCTCTTTCATGCCCTCTCTGATTTGGCCAGTGCGGAAGGAGCGATCCTGCTGGAGCTGCAGCAGCAAATCGTCAAGTCCAACAAACTAGTCAATCTTGATCGACTGGCACCAAATGAACTCATCTTGCTCCTCCAGATCCCAAGGTGCAGAAAAGATGTGTGTTCTTAACCAATGCACAGACCTCTACTTCATTCCAGTGTCAACTTCCTCCAGTCTTTAGTCAAGAGTAAATTTGAGATCATAAGGCCACTCGGATGCAGTGGTGCTTGAGTTTGCAAGGCAGGATTCCTTTGTTTAGCTGGTAAAAGTCAACAAGCTGGATCAGGTCGGAGAATTTGGTGTTCCCATCATCAAGGCTGAAGAACATCTGCCCATCATCCTCACACTAGAGAGACACAAGAACTTGCCAAGTTAGAGGTCAGACCTCAGGGGGCAAAACAGGGTACATGGCCAGTATTAGCTCTGCCTGCTAATACTGAATTGGGGCCTACGGGAGACACGGAAAGTCCTCAAGGTGAGACAGAAGACATGGGGCTGGAGCAAGGGAGGTAAAAGATGGGAGGGGTGTGTTTGTGCTTGCTGCTGCCAACTCACTGAGGTCTGCTTGGCACAGCTGGTCCCCTGACTACTGATGTGGTTTGGGAAAGAACTCTCATCTCTTCCTAGCTCACCCGGCTTATGAGGCTGAGGGTGACCAGTGGCACTGAGTATCCATGCACACAGTACACCCCAAGAAAGAGTATACTGCCCTGGGTACCTACTGTAGGATCATGGGCAACCTCCTTCAGGTCTCAAAGTGTACTCTGCTCTATTCTGAAGCAAATGCCAGACTGGATTACTGGATTACTTAAGGTATTAATTAAATAATGTAGGGGAAGTAACTATCCCAGGTTCTGGAATATTGGTAGCTATCTGTATTAAAATGAAAATATACTCCACATCCTCTCCAGAAAGATCTATATTCCTATCAGCTATTTTAACTCAATGAATTTTAAGTTCAATGATTACAATACAGATTAGAACAGGAAAGTCACATTGTGCTGTTCACTGGAGAAAGTAGTTTTAAACCATTTTTGACTAATAAACTTAAAATCTCTTCGTAATTCCAAAAATTGCTGGAGCCATGGCACCTCCCATGGCCAGTTTTCAGGCACTGTAGCTGCAATTCTGTTGTAAGTCTTGAGTTATAGTCCCCAGAGTACTCCTAGGACTGGGTGTGGTCTGGGGAGAATGGGATTACATACTCTCCCTACCATAAAGTGCTTTTTCATTAAGGATAGGAGAAGGGCAATAGCCAAAGCAGAAAACAAAAAGGGTTGTGAATGTGGGGATTTTCCTTGAATAACAATTTCCAGTTTGCATACAATGTTTTATGGACTCTGGGAAGCCTGATTTAAAATCAGACTATGTCCTCTGGTGTGGTCCACAGTAAGCCCCTTAGAACTGTTGGTGAGGGCCATGGGAGACAGCAGGAAGCCGCTGCATAACACACAGTGCTTAGCAGGCTGCTTTGCCCAACTGAGCAAGACTGCCCTCCTCCAGCTCCATCTGTTGCTTCACCGTTCCTGAGATGGGCTCATGTGCACTCAAAAAAGAGGATCAATCACACAAAATAGATGCATTCAGTTATGTCAAGATACACAGAGCTTCATTTTGTACAGACTGTACATTTTGGACAGACTGAATATCAGTGAGAGGAAAATATCTAGCAACACTTCCTGGGTTAAGGCTTGTCAGGAAACAGTTCATGAAAGTTATTACTAATCTACAGAATTGTAGGTTACAGAAAGATAAAACATTTGATATTAATTTTGTGTTTCTTACTCCCAACTAAACTGTGAATTCTTGGAGGCACAGACAACCACCTCCCACACTATACCCAAATCATGAACTAGGATGTGAGCTTCAGCACATTAGAGAGTTAATTTACATTTGATAATATAATAGCACTTTGTAAAAATGTCTCTTCAGTACAGTCAGGAATAAAGTCACAACAATGAAACTCTGTACACCTACCTGCCTTCAGTACCACATGCTCCTGGCGCCCAGCTCCTGGACTCCCAGCCCTCAGTCTCTACCCTGTTTCTGACTTTGCTTTTTCCCATCAGGTGCCGTGTAACTTTCAACTGTGAGTTGACTGATTAAAAAAACAAAGTTGGGGCCTCCCTGGTGGTGCAAAGGGTTAAGTCTCAGCACTATGAAGCTATGGGCAGCCACTGCAGCACAAGTTCGATCCCCCTGCCAGGGAGCTTCCCACATGGTGCAGGACACATTTCCTGCCTCGCACCACTGCTCCCCTCAGCAGTGTACTTCAGTCAATCCGCCTGTTCTGCTCCCCACTCTGTCTCTGGTGAGCCCTTTCACCCTCTGCACCTCTGACCTGCACCCCAGGTTCCCATATGTATAAATAAAAAATGAATGTTTAAAAAACCCCCTACCATTTTCAGTATTATTTCTAGGGAAACATTGTTCTCAGTTTTAAAAGAACAAACCCCTCAATAAAGGCTTGAGATAACTGACCTATGAACTTGGAAAGGTCAGATATTTAATAACCTACAGTCTTGCTAATTTGTAACCTGAAAATTGCATTAATGACTAAACCCAAAAAACAAACATGACAGTATCAATACTTACAGGTAAAATCTGGAAGTTTTTAATCTTCTGATGATGACAGAGTGTGAGTACAAATGCCTTTGGATTACTCTGACTATCACGGAGGAGAAAAAGCCTGAAGAATGAAAAATAATCAACTGATTATTAATTTTAAAATCCAGACTTAATAGACATATATTTCCACACATTACATGCACACCCCTGCACCATCTGGTAAGAGAGGATGGAAGCCAGATGATTAAGTGTGACCTGTGGTGGCAGCCTCCCCCTTGCACCCAGACTATGGTTTGTGAACATCATTTCCATTAAGATCAAGCCTCTGTAGGGATTTAGCTGATTCAAGGAATGATGACCCCAAAGGCAGTTTGACCAAAATGGGAATGTTTTAACTCTACATTGGTGTTATAAAAAAAGAGGAGATAAATTAATAAGGGAGAGAAAATACTCGTAGAGCAGAATTCCAGCTAAATTAATAGAGAAAAAAAGATGAATTAGAAAATCACCATTTGGCAATTGCCACAGATTCCCACTGGAAAGGAAGTCTTCAAAGGATGCTAACAGATCAGCAGATGAAAGTTGGATGAGAAACAATATTTTCATCATCTCTCAGAATTTTCTGCCTAATGTTTATTACAGTGGGAAAAACAGTAACACTACAATAGAAAAAGCTGGTATATACCTCCTTTATCAAATATTCAATGCTTCCAGAGAGGAAGTGACCTCTCAACATCTCTTCTGGGTGCTACTGTCAGAAACTCATAACCTGAACTAAAGCACGAGTAAACAGACTTGCCCAAACCAGGCACACTCCACAGTGCCTGGCCTCCACCGAAAACAAATGTTGTTGAGAGGAAGACTAGAGAAACGCTGGCATAGAGACTACATAGGAATAAGACTTTTTTCTTTTGTATAATGGATGGAATTAAGACTACTGGTAAAAACTGAGTAAATGTGTATATTAGATAATGGAAATGTACTCGTATTAATTTCCTAACTTTTTATAATGGTGCTGTGGTTATGTAAGAAAAGTACTTGTTAGAAATTTTAAGGTAAAATAAATAGGGTTAAAGGGCATCAAGCTACCACTTATTCCCAAATGGCTAAGAGGGAGAGCAAGAAGGAGGGAAGGAGGGAGGGAGAGAGAGAGACAGGATAAAGATAATTTTCACACTGGGGTGTGAATGTATTCAGGAGTTCATTATATTATTTTTACACCATTTTTATTATCTTAGCTGGTAAGACAGACAGGTGTACACTAGAAAGGAAGAGAAAAAATCCCAACTCCTGATTCAAGTCACAAAGGAAATACAGCCGGAGAGGAAACATACTTAAAAGAAGTTAGGAACCAAACTATAGCACCCAGCTAAATCACCAATTTCTAAATTGCAACGTTAATATGAAAAGCAATGAAATGAAGCTGGAAATATATACTGAGTTAGGAAGGTAAAGAAGTTTAATTTTACTCAGGTCTTTTAAGAGCCATTATAATGTGAAAAATCATAGTGGTTTTTACTGCAGGACTTCTCAGAGCCTCTATAATTTGAATAATCACACTGGCTCCCCAAAGGGTCCTAGTAAAGAGTTTGCCAATCATACATGACCCCTTTATGACAGCATTTCAAGGACGTGGGTTCTTCAGGAGGATGTACACAGAATACACAGCCACCAGCGAGGACTTGCAGTGTGCGGAATCACAGCTGGGTGGGATGTGCTGTCAAAGCAGAGAGGCAGGGTGAGAAGGTCCTGCCTGTCTCCTGAGAAGAGCTTCTTCACCTCAAAAATCTTTTCTTTTTCAGCCATGTTGTTTCATTGCAAATAAGCTATAATTACCAGCAAGACCCCAGGAGTTTGCAGAACTCCTTTTCCTAGAGGAAAAGTCAATTGTCCCTTTCACATGTTACCTTATTTATCTCCATGCTGTTTCTTCTGCAGAGAGGAAGCTGCAGGCAATAGGGCCAGTGACATTGCTACTTCTGCCTCTCAGATTGGGAGTATGGCCTTGGGAAGTCCAGAGGTTACCCCAAGCCTTGGGTATACAGGTAATGCCTAAAGGGTGTCTACCTGAAATGATTTCTAATATGGAGAGGCCTATGGGGTGAAAAGAGTATGGCTTAGGAGTAGCAAGATCCCTGGATTTGGCATTTAATTAATGTCATAGGTGGGGGTGATTTCCCTTCTCAGCCTTGGCTTGGTCATTTACCCACCTAGGAAACTAAGGAGTGGCATCAACAGTGACATGACCACGGCCGGTGATCCGCCTTAGCACGAGATGACAACACACACAACCAGCACACTGCAGAGATTCAGGTTCTGAGAAAGAGATGAGGCCCACAGAGCCTGAGCGTGCCATACAGGCTGACACACCGAGAACATAACAGAAAGGAGAGCAGCAGATCCAGGTAAGTCCTCACTCTTACTAAGAGCTGACGGCAGGTGCAGGGTGGTGTTCAGAGCATGTTCACAAGTTGATACATGAAAGAGCAAAGAGCCTATGCCCGAGACTGTCACCACCCAGTCTTGGTTGAGGTGCCTCACAATGATCTTTGCTGTCTGTCTATTAGTGAGGGAAGCTGGACACAGAGAAGTAAATGCCCCAAGGCCACAGAACCAATAGTATCCATGGAGAAGCCCTGGGTATAGCAAGAAAGATGGGACTACTGGTTCACTCTCTGTGTATGTCTGCACAGATGCTCCTCAAGTTATGAGGAAACTGCGGGAAACTTACATAAGCCCATCATAAGCCAAAAATATCACAAGTCAAAAACGCATTTAACATACCTAACCTAATCACAGCTTAACACACTCAGAACACGGACATCATCTATTGTGGAGCAATGCATCTAGCCCAAGCCCATTTTATAATGGAGTGCTGATTATCTCAGACAAATAGGTATTTTATAGACATGAGAGGCCAAAACACAAAACAATACCCAAAAAACGCTGGCAACACAGCGCACTGTACAGTACAGGTGCTTTCCCCTCACATTCCTGCAGCTCAGTGCTGCTGCCCAGCATCACAAAAGAGAACAGCACTGCACACCAGTGCACAAAAAAGAACAAAGTTCAAAACCAGAAGAACTGTTTCTACTGAATGTGTATTGCTTTTGCACCCTTGTAAAGTTGAAAAATCTTACGTTGAACCATTCTAAGTCAGGGCTGCTACAGAGGCTTCCTCCATGGCTGAACAGCACTGTTAGGGCTCTTTTGGAGATGCCATGTTAGTGCCATAATGTGGGTCTGCTAATCCTAAACGGTTTAACCGGCCACCATTTAGTTATCTGTAACTCTGCATTCCTACCTAAGGTCAGAACTGCTATAAGAGCCCAACCCTAAAGCAGATCACTTTGGGAAGGGTATGCATCAACCCGGGGGCTGATGACCGATGCATAAACTTACTCCTGACTCATGCAACACGAGGTACGACTGGGAACGCCCAGGGAGCTGAGGACCAATGTATGACAAAGGACCCCAGAAGCTGATCAATGGAACGCCTTATTGATAAGATTGAAACCTTAGCTGGAGAATCTAAGGTTTGACCTCGATTATAATACTGAGTCATCAAGCAGAGAAGAAATTCCTGGAGAGCAGACCCACATGCCCTAATGCTATAGATAATAGGATACACCTTTCGCTCTTCCTCTTTTCTCTTTATCTTCTCTTCCCCCTACAACTGATAACGTGATTCTTTTATCAATAAAAGGACCAGGAACTTGCTCATTGAGCAGCATCCTGCATCTTGTAGCCTGCTCCACGACTTCTGTGTTAATAGTGTGGTGTTGCTCCCAATGCAACACCAGAACAGCACCCTTCTCTCTGTCCAAAGCTTCAAAGAACTCAAGGTCCGACTTTCTTGACAATCAGTGGAGGTCAAGGGGGTGGACAGAGGCCCAGCCAGAACTCATGAAAGGCACAGAGGTCAGGAAGGAATGGCAGAAGGCTACTGGGAACAGATCCCTGAGTGTGAATATGGCAGGAGCTGGAGATGGAGCCACAAACCAACCGACCACAGGAGATTTTTTAGCAAAGGGGATGACAGAGTTATATATATGCCCCTTGAGATGATAATTCTCCATGTTCTAGAGTTGTCTGTGGGCAGCAATAGGGAAAGGAAACAGGAAATGAGTTCAGTCCTGGGCAGGAATCCCTACAGGGCAAGTGGGTTGTGAGTACATATGACACACACACACACACACACACACACACACACACACACACACACCGGTGACCTAGGAATCCCTACAGGGCAAGTGGGTTGTGAGTGCATACGCCACACACACACACACACACACACACACACACACACACACACCCCACACCCCCCCGGTGACCTGCACAGTGGGCTGTCTAGATACGGGGGACTTCAAAAACACATCCCGGTTCATTCCAGGTTTGCTGTCTCCCTGACAGAGGGGCCCTCCAAATATAACCTGAGGGCACAGTTCCAGGAATCCTATACTGTTTTATAACATCTGTCATTCTCACACGGTCTTTCAAAATTGTTTTCTTTTTGTTGTTTCTCGCTAAATTGGCTTCCCTGCATTTCCTCTGTAGGGATCGATAAAGATTACAAATTGATTATCTAATTTTCCTTGTTTTCCAACACATTTCCTGCCTAAACACAGGAATTAGTAGAAGATATGGATCATTATGATGACACCTGAATTGTTCTCATCATCTTTATTTTTGTTTTTGCCAGAGCTCTGGCAGCCTAACATCAGGATTGAAAATTGCAACATTAGAGACAAGTAAGACCCCACAGAGAAGCTCCTGCTTATAAACAAGGTGGACAGCACTGGGAGGGCTGTGTGGGGAGGAAACCCTGGCATCCTCACCAAATCTGAAAAGATGGAAACTGTGCCACATGGGGTTCTACTCTAGGACAAGCTGAAAGACAATACGGTCTTAAAAAAGGAGCCTCACACAATTTAGTGGGCCTACTGTGCTCACCCACCTTCATGGCCCCCACCACAGGAAAGCCCCTCTCAAAATAAAGTGATTGGACCTTATCACAGAATCACCAAGGAAACTTTTTCACACACACCCTTCCCCATGCCCCTCCTGTGCTGACAGGTGGCTCCTCAGGGAGGCAGTGCCATCCTCACCACTCTGGGCCCCAGCAGGAACACCAGTAGCCAAGGAACCCAGTGACACCTCGGTGCAACCTTGGTTTTCCAGGCAATGGGATGTCACCTGGAGGATGAGCCAGTCTGGCTTTCTTAGAACCAGGCAACGTGGGGTTGTGACACCACTCAAATATTCTAGGATTGCCCTATGATGAGGCTCAAGACTGGAAAGGATAATGAAGCCCTGGAAAACATATGTACTCCTAAACACAAACAGTGTCACTGAAAGGAATTTTAAATGTATGATTTGCCAAAAACTTTATAGAGGACACATACTCTCTTAGAGTTGGGAGAGGAGTCCTTCCTAAAGTGAAAAAGAGACTACCCTATGGCAAAGGTGGCATGTCAAAGACATGGTTGGGGAAACAATTACATAGCCACATGGGGAAAAATAAAATAAAAAATGAGATCCATTTTTACATAGTACACCAACCATGTAACAGATCTAAACAAATGAAACTGAGCAAACAAACAGAAAAGGAAAAAAAAAAAAAAGAAAGAAGAGAAAAAGAAAAGAAACCATACAAGTTCCAGAGGTAACACAAATAAGCACCTTTATAATTTAAGAGTGGGGGAAACTTAAATGACTATGACTCAAAAATCCCAAAGGATATGGACAGAAATGATAATGCACGTGATGGTATGAAATTCATATAAAAATTTTTTTGTATAAGTCAAAAAAAGTTGTAACTCATAAGGAAAGTCAAAAGACAAATGGCAAACAGGGAAAATATGTTCACAAGTTAAAATAACAGGACATTAGGCAAAACATTTCAGAATTGCAAAAAGAAATATAAATTGCCCTTAGGCATGTGGAAAGAGGCTCTATCCCCTTGATGGGATGTAAATTACAATTTCCCACTCAACTTGAAGAGGTAGAATTGTCACCTGGAAAATGGCAAAACATGCGCCAAGCCACAGATTTTGGGCGGTGGGTGGGGGTGGGTGGGTGTTACCATGTGGTAAGTGTCCTGCCAAGGGGAAAAAGTCAGTATCTTACAATGTCAGATAAGTCTTTGCCCTTGTACTTGACAATCTCATTTCTAAGGACGTACCAGCAAAGACACATGGGCAAAAACATACAATGATGGAGCCGTGATGCAGTGGACAGGCGATGAGGCAACCGCACCCTCCTGTGGTGCAGCCCTTAGGGCAGCAGCAGGGGAAGCAGGTCACAGAGAGGACGTGACCGCCAGCTGACCCACCAGCTGGACGCAGGCAGTCAGAGGCCTCCCCCTTCCTCTGTCCTTGGGCCGAGAGCTCTGCTCACCTCACCAGCTTTCAGAAGGTGCCCCAAGGACACAGCCCTGAGACACTAATGTGGTGCTGAGACCATATGGATGATGCACATGACTAAGGCCAGTAAAGGCCACCATAGACACTAGTAAGATTCTGGCTGCAGGGGCTAGTGATCTATTTGTCCTGTGCCCACACAAGATAAGACTCTGTGTACATCTTCTTGCTCATTCAACCTGCCACCTACCAATGGCCTAGAGTGGCCTGCCTCTTTCTTTAGCTTCTCCCTGATACTACAGGGGACGGCTTCAGATTTCATCAGGAAACTCCCAAAGTTGGGACCCAACATATGTCCCTTTTGTTTAAGTAGGGACAGAATGGGAAAACAAATACACTTTGCTTATATTTTAAAAGAGAAACAATGGTAGTGATGCCGAATTATGCTGTTACTGTAATCACAGCCTCCACTACTGGAGCTTTTCACCCTGGTGACCACCACAGGTTCTTGTCTCGTGAAGCCGTAAAAAGGAATTCACAGACTTTTGAATAAGCAAGCAGAAACAAATCTTGTTTAAGAAAGAAAATAAAGGTTTATTAAGAAAAAAGACAAAAAGCAAAGACTCCCAGGTAAAAGGTACGTGGGAGGGGCAGAGAAAAGCCAATATGGAGTTTTGGTTTGGGATTATATACTTTCTTTCCCTCATTATTTCAAATTCCATCAGTCTATCTATGATTGGTTAGTTCTCAGTGGTCTCACCTTATCTGCTAGGTAACTTGTTGTATCACAACCCCCATCTTTACATATTTTCTAGATCTTTCCCTTCTTCCTCCATTTGTTGCCCTTATCTCTTAACTTCCTTAATTCTCCAAGTCCTTGCCTATCTGTCCCTGAAGCTGCCTAATTATTCTAACTTGCCCTACTGCTCAGTAGGACAAACACTGATAAAATGGTAACTTATTTCAGAGTACAGTCCACAAAGTGCTTTGTTTCACAGTTTTTACTTTGGAACCATGAAAATATTTTAAAAATTTAAAAAGCAGCATTAACCCAAAGAGACAATAAATCAAATCTATTTACAAAAATCAAAAACAGGGCTTCCCTGGTGGCACAAGGGGTTAAGTCTCAGCACTATGAAGCTATCTGCAGCAACTGCAGCACAAGTTCGATCCCCAACCAGGGAGTTTCCCACATGCCGCACAGACCTCTCCTGCCTCACCCGCTGCTTCCCTAAGCAGTGTACTTCAGTAGATCCGCCTGTTCTGCTCCCCACTCTGTCTCTGGTGAATCCTCTCACCGCCCCCACACCTCTGGCCTACATCCCAGCTCTTGTATGCAAAAATCAATAAATCTTAAAAAAAAAAAAAGAATTAAAAAAAATCAAAAACAAACTGTAACAAGTGAGCCTGGCTATATAATAGTTTGGTGGTAGAATCACAGAAACAGAATTATTTTAAGCATTTTATATATATATATATATATATATATATATATATATTTAAAGATTTATTTATCTATACACACAAGCTGGGGTATAGGCCAGAGGCGTGGGGCGGCGAGAGGGTTCACCAGAGACAGAGTAGGGAGCAGAACAGGCAGATCAGAAGTACACTGCTGAGGGGAGCAGTGGGCGAGGCAGGAGCGGTCTGCCGCACCATGTGGGATTCTCCCTGGCTGGGTGTCGAACTCGCATCGGGTGCTGCCGACAGCTCCACAGCACAGCGCTCAACCGCTGCGCCACCAGGGAGGCCCAGCATTATATTTTAACCTGATGTGTCTGGTATGTACCTTAAGGATTAAAAGGACTGCAAGGAATGTGAATTCAGTAGTCTTACTGAAGTAATAATAATTTCAAGGTGTATATGGTATAAAGCAAATGAGTATTTAGTGATGTAAAATAATTAAGGTGATGTCATTAGTAAGATTTTCAGCTAAGAGAAAAGAGATACAATAAAATTAAAAAAGTAAAATCCCTGTAATCTTCAATTTTAGTGAATACAATTTATTTTTCAGTTTAAAAAAGTACATGTCCTAGCACTGCTGATGGCAAAGACTTATACATGATGTGTACAAGCTACACGGTCTAGGGAGAACTAGAGCTCCAAAGAGAATATGTCACTCGAGCTGACACATCTTGTCACACCTGGAATTAAACACTATTAGTGTTGGGTCCGGAGAACTCAGGAGCCACTTGAAAGAGGGCCCAGTGGCCAGTGAGAGGCAGACTGAGTATTAAGAATAGTATGTTTACCAAACAGCTCACTTCTCCCTAGCAGAAGATGGTAAAACAAACACCACATTATTATTCTGAAAACTGACAAGTAAAAGAGAACTATCAAGCATTTAGCACCTCTATAGGAAATCAAATACATGAGAAGGGACAAAATTTTAGCTAACTGATGGCAGAATAAAAGAATTAGAAAAGGAACTGAGCACATTAAGCAAAGCTGCTCAACCAGTCCTTGGGTGGGGATGGACACTGTTAGTGAGGCTGGGCCAGCCACAGGCAAACCCACTGCCCAATCTGCAGATCACAAAGAGAACAGAGCCAGACCCCATGCACTTAAGTCCAGAGGCTGGAATACTGTTGAAGACCCCCCACCATCCCCACCTCCCCAAATAAACCTCAATCTAACCATCTTTCTTTCAGAGAAAATATGGGAGACAGGAAATGAAAAGCAACCACAGATATGCAATTAGTAAACGACCTATTTCTTTCACGAACAACTAAAAGAGAAAAGAAACATGGACTGGCGGGGGAGATGATTATATTCACAGAGACTTAAGAGGTTTATCAACCCAATGCAACTAACTTATGGATCCTGATGAAAACCAACAAAATTTAAAGGGCTGGTTTTTTTGTTTGTTTGTTTGCATTGCAGCAACTAGGAAACTGGAACATGGATTCTACTTTAGATGATATTAAGGAATATTTATTTTGTTAAGTATATTAATGATATTCTAGTTGTGTCAAAAACAGAGTTCTGTTCTTTCTTTCTTTCTTTCTCTATGAAAATGGTCTGCCTAAAGTTCTGACTGGAACTGATGAGAAAACAAGAGAAGGAAAATATGCAGTTTCTGGAATTAGAAACATAATAGTTTAATTAGACAGTTCTCTAATTTTAATTGGTATATTTGATAAAAATGCAAATTCTCATCCTCTGTCAAGATTCTGATTCCAAAAGGAAGTCTGATGAAGATTCCTTATTTTTTCAGAGACACCCACTAAAATATATTTACTGGTAAAAATTTAGAAAGTCTGGGATTTCCTTCAAAATAGTACAGAAGGCAGCAAACAAATAGAAAATAGAAGAAAAGAGGAAGAAAGGAAGGAGGAAAGGAGGGAGAAAGGGCGGAAGGGAAAAAGAAGAGAAGGGAAGGAGGAGGAGGGTAAGAAGGGGGTGAAAATGTGGGAAAGGAAATAGAAAAAAGATCAGAAAATTGCTGAAGTTGGGCAATGAGTAAAAGGGGATTCATTATACTCTGAAATTTTCCTTAAGAAAACAGAGTTTTAGTTTAGAAGTTTCAAGAAGCTGTTTTTCAGCAGACCCAATTTGGGACCTCTCAGACAAGGAAATGGACAGGTTCATGTTCAGGGCATTTGATTGAGCCCATCAGGAAGGAAAACCAGAGGGTGCCCCTTTGGGGACACTGGAGATGAGAAGACCCAAGCAAAGCTTAGGGGTGTGGGGCTACAGCAGCTGCCATCCATCCAGCCTGTCCCAACATCTGTACCCTGGGCCTTCCCCTCCCACAGTTATGCTGAGCAATGGCAGTGGCACCTGCTCTGGTCAAAGGGAACTTAGTAACTGTGATGTGAGGGAGACTGTAGATGTGCTTCCGCCCTGGGACTGACCTATCCTGCTCCTGGGACTCTATGATAGCCCTGAAGTGAATATCCCAGAGCTAGCCTTCTGGAAACATGCCCAGTCACCCTGTCACCAAGGCCAAAATCACCAGACATATGAGGGAAGTGCTCCTAGTCAGTGTTACTGAGTTGGCCCAGGTGAGAAGAGCCACTCAACCAATTCCAAACGAGAAATGATACAGCTTTGTTATTTTTAACCCACTGAAGTTCACGGTTGTCTATAGCAAAAGCCCACTGATATAATGCATAAATCAAAAGGCAAAAATAAGGCAAAATAGGCAAAAATATAGGCAAAATAGGCAAAAAAATAGGCAAAAATAAGTCTTGTTTTCCATTTTCCCACTATCATAGTAATTGAAAATAACTAGCTTGTGTTCTTCATAGGTTTGAATCTTGTCAAAGAGGTAGAGGATGATTATAGATTGTGGACAGAGGTGGAATGCAATCCCTCTGCTGCTTTCTAGCTATGCCAGCCTGCACAACTCGATACTTCTGAGACTTTCTCTTCTTTCAAATGGGGTTAATAAGGACAACCTCCCATACCAGAAGCACCAAGAAATTAAACAGATAGAGCCTACCTCACTAAAGCATTAGCAGACAACAGCTCATCTAGTGCGGTTCTTACCCGTCTACCAGCCCTTGCTGCTTAATGATCCTGTGTGACTCCTCTCTGGAGATCCTGCCGTGGAACCAGTGCTGCGTCCTGTGAATCACTGCAGCAGAGAGGAAGAGGGGGCATCTTGGTCTCTGTAGAGGGCAGCTCCCCCAAATCACAGATAAGCTGTCATCAGCATGGGGCCCCAACTCCCACAGCTGTACCTCTCATGGTACACTCTGGGCCCAGCAACTCAGTGAAGCTTAGGGAGGGCTGGAAGCTATTTTTATTTTCTGTATGTACAAAGATATCAGGCCAACATGCGTGTTTACCTGTACTTAGGGTAGAAGGGTAGAGGGGACTTTGGCTACCTAGGATATTCATCCGTGTGCTTCGCTTCTGCAAAAGAAATTCCCACGTTAGCACTACAGACAGACTGCCACAACCTACAAGTCAACAAACACACACTTTGGGTGAGAGGCCGGATGGGAGACTTCCTATGATAGGGCCCTAACCTTGGAGACAAAAGTCACCTCAGCCTCTGACCACATATATCAAAGAGCTTATGGACCACAGTTGTTAAAAACAAATGTGCATTTTGAATGACCCCGGTATTGATGAGGAGGCTCTTGTTCCTCGCACGGAAGACACAAAATGCAATGCCTGATAAATTCAAGAAGAGTATGAGCTTATGAACTCAGGCAGATCTCAAAACACTAGTCTATTTTCCTTTTCTGCTCATTCTAAACCTGAAACGCAGGGAACGCATTCCAAGTTACAGCTGTGGGTTCATGTTTGGTACACTGTCTAAATCTCAGGACAACTTGAAATTTAGGTGATTTTCATCCCATCAGGAGATTAAGAATGTGAGGTTCAGAGATAAAGAGAGAGTTCAAGGCCACAAGCTCATTTGTGGTTAAGCCACGGTGTGAATGCCTCTCATTTGGCCTCATCAGACAGTGCTCCAGGGGCTACACAGAAGGCCACAGACCACTCGTCAGCAGGAACAGTTCTGTGTGAGAGCCAAGAGGTCAGAGTAGGCTCCTTCCTGTTCCTCCCACAGAGCTCAGGGGACAAACGGACAGTGGGGTGGCTTGTACCAGGAACCAGGAGGAGCCTAAAGGTGCCAACTGCTTCCTGTAGTTGAGAGCTAAGATGTCACCCCAAAAGACATACACAGCCATTTATCTGAGGGTTGTAGATTCCACTTGGGAGTAAGGATGTTCCTGCAAGACCAGGGCATAGCTTACCCTCCAGGCATGGCCTTCCTCCAGGGCTGCGCTCTGAGCTTCAGCTGGGTTCTCAATCACACGTCCTGTTTGCCCAGAAAAATCCATCGCCACAAGGGAGTTCTCAGAGACACTACGCTGAAAAGGAAAGGCCACATGTTTTGAAAATGCAGGGGAATAAGACACAGCAGTACACAGGGGAATCCTGCATGAAACAATCATGAAGACAGCCTGGAGGGGGATTGGAGTGCCCCTCCCCACACCTCCCAACTCTCTAAGGTTCAGTTGGAAATTCAGTGACTGAAGAGACCTTCAGCTAAAAATGGCTTTCTCTTAAGGATAATAAGAAATTTTCAATCCTCTCATAATATTCAAATGGTACTGGCTGAGGCCACCAGGGTCAAGAGGATATAGATACAGTAATACTTCACATACTACCTAACCTGAGTAAGACATCAGAAACAAGACTGATAAGGTGAGTTCAGTTCTCACCAGCAGCCTGGTCCATTGCTTAGGTTAGTTCAGGGAAATGTGGAGATTCTATGGCCTGACATGACAACTCACAGGGAAGGACAGCAAAGGATCTTTAAGATCTTTTTTTGAGAGGAAGAAGTGTTTCTGTACCTGTGGGAAGTAAAATGTATCCTGAGAAGACAAGGAGAGTCATTACAATGTTTAAATTCTCACCAGTGAAGGACTCTAGCATAGAGGTCACCAGTAGTATCCATGGATCCCATAGTTGAAAGGTACAAAAGTCAAAGGTGGGAAGGCAGCTCCCCAGTGGAACTGAGTTATTGCTGATAGCTTCTCAGCATGTAAATGGGGCCATCTACCTAAACCACCGTAAAGGATGCAGTCATGGGGAGGTGGAAGGCAGGAGAATTTGCTGCCCACAGTCACACTGGAGAGACAACAAAATCCTCCTTCTTGGAAATGGTATGTGTGGAGTCACTGGCTGCTCTGAATGCTCTCTATGGAGCTTCTCGTGGTGATCTTGTCTGAAATGGGACATCCACAGCATGTGTTGATGCAGCAGCTAAAAAGGAATTTGACTTTTGAAGATCACAGCTTTACTTACCACAGGAGTTGAGAAGTGGGAGAGCAGGGCTTTCCTCTGCTGAGGGATTCTGTAGTTCTGGTAAAGAAGCATTCCATACTAAAGGGGAAATTCAGAGTCAGTGACCAGGTTCTCTGAGACCCCCAGCAACCCAGAACATGGCACACCCATGACAGTGAAGGACACGAGGTAGAGAATGGACAACATTCTGCTAGAAGCCTCCACAAACACAGCACCCAACACAGTCCTTCTAGGATCCTTTCCTTCATAGATAACAGCTAAATGGTTTTGGGTGAGCAGGGGAATATCAGAGTAGTAACAGATGTAATAATAAAATCAAGGATAACAATGAAACTTAGTAAATGTTGTTCTGGGACAAGTTATGTTTGAAGTGTTTTATGTTAAGATTTGATGTAATCCTTTCCATTTTATGAAATATATACTTTATATCCAGTTTACAAAGAGCAAAACTAAACACAGAAAAGTGGAGCAATTTACTCAAGGTCATAGTAAACTTAGGACTCAGGATTTGAATGTGCATAGCCCATTTCAAAACCTGTGCTCTTTTATCCATCAGAGTGACTGCCTACCCAGTTCAGTGGCTCATGCTTTGTTTACTCTGGCAATAAGCACTGCAAATTCTGCTACTCTTTCAAAACTGCAACTACAATCCTACATAGAAAAGGAAAAAAAAAAAAGATCAGGGAAAGGGGAAATAAAGTTATCAAGTGGACTACATCTCCCTCCCCATTCTCCTTAATGGGATGTAAGCTTAATTTCAGCTCTAGGTGCTACATACAGCATGTGCTTATTTCTAAAATGAAAACAGCTAAAGGCCAAAAATTTGTCAAAATAGATAAAAACTTAGTAAGCTACAGAATCCAGGAGTAAGGTAAAAAAAAAAAAAACCAACAATTAAATACATCATGAAAAGACTGCTAAAAAACAGACAGAGAAAATGTTAAAAGAAATCATATTAAAAACAAATATTACTTTCCCAGAAACAACAAGAAAACAGGAATGACTTTTTACATAAATGATAAGCTAGAGGATAATGGAATGGGTGACATGCAGAAATAAGTAACTGCTAGCTGAGGGTCCTTTGAGCAGTGAAAAATTCCTTCCATTACGAAAAAGAAAAAAAAACAACCAGGTAAACACTGAGAGATTCCATTAGCAGCAGGTCCATACTATAACTGCTAAGTTCTTCTGGGTCCAGAGTGAAGAATGAAAATTTAGGGATTAAGTGCAGACAAGTAAGTAGTTAAAGTAAAAACTGAATATATAAACACTACCCCCAATAATATGTCTTAAATGGTTTAAAGTATGTAGAGAAATAAAATGCCTAAACAAGAATTGGGGTGATGGGATAAATGAAATTAAGGGTTTCTTTATGTTGGCCTGGAAGTGGTAGAAACGTCAAATAGTATGAGATTTTAGTAAGTTAAAGAAGCATGTTGTGATCTTGAAGGTAGCCACTAAAAATAGTAAAAGGTCCAGGAGCTTCAAAACCTTCAAAGAACTAATGCCTGTTCTTTCCAAGCTCTTCCAAAAAACTGAAGAAAATGAAATACTTCCAAACACATTTTATGAGACCAACATTAGTTACCCTGATATCAAAACCAAAGGCATCACACAAAAAAGAAAATTGTAGACCGGTATCTCTGATGAACATAGATGCAAAAATTCGCAACAAAGTATTAGCAAAATGCAATCAACAATTCAGTCAAGGATCATACACCATGATCAAGTGGGATTTATTCCAGGGATGCAGGTATGGTTCAGCATATGCAAGTCAATTAGTGTATTATTAACAAAATACATCAACAAATGGAAGAACAAAAAGGGTATGACCATATCAATAGATGTAGAGAAAGTGTTTGATAAGATCAGTGTCTATTTATAATAAGAACTCCTAATAAAATGGGAATTAAATCCTTCTGGAACATACCTCAACATAATGAAGACCACATTCTACAAACCCAGAGCTAATATCATACTCAACAGAGACAAACTTAAAAGTTTTTCTTATAAGATCAGAAACATGTAGATATATACATATATACACATACATGTAGATATATGTATATATGTATATATAGTAGATATATGTATATATGTAGATACATGTAGATATGTATCTATATATATGCATATATATACATATATACATACACACATGTATTTATGTTCCACAGATGAGTGAAGTAACCTGAAATCTGTCTTTTGATTTTTAACTGATTCCACTCAATATAATCACATCAAGGTCCATCCATTTTGTCCCAAATGCTACCAGTCCATTCTTCTTCACAACTGTGAAATACTCCATTGAGTATATGTTCCACAATTTCTCTACCCATTCATCTGTTGAAGGGTACTTGGGTTGGTGAGTGACTTGGCAATGTGAACAGTGCTACTACTTACATAGGTGTAGCTAAATGTTTTCATATTATTTGGATAAATACCTAAAATACAGGTATTTCTGGATTATACAGAATTTCCATTTTTATTTTCTTCAGAAATCTTCATACCCTTTTCCATAGTGGCTGTACCAGCTTGCATTCCCACCAACAGTGGATGAGAGCTACTTTTTCACCACAACCTTGCCAACATTTGTTGGTTAGATTCTTTTATACGGGCCATTTTAATAGGGATAAAGTGGCCTATTAATGTGGTTTTAATTTGCATTTCCCTTAAAATAAATGAGTTGAATATTTTTTCATGTCTGTAGGCCATCCGAATGTCTTCTATAGAGAAGTGTCTATTGAAGTCCTTTTCCCACTTTCTTAATTGGGTAATTCGTTTTTTTGTTGTTGTTGCTGTTGCTAAATAGTGCAAGGACTTTGTAAAGTTTGCAGGTCAGCCCCTAGTCAGATGTGTGTTACGCAAATATTTTTCCTATTCTGTAGGTTGCCTTTTTGTTTTTGTGATAGTTTCTCTTGAGGTACAAAAGCTTTTAAGTTTGATGTAGTCCCACTTGTTTATTTTTGCTTTTGTTTCCCTTGCTGTAGGGATTGTATTCCCATATATTATCTTTGTGGTAGATGTCCTGTAGTGTGTTCCCTATATTTTCTTTCAAGAACTTTATGGATTCTGTTCTTATGTCTGAATCTTTAAACCTTTGAATTAATTTTTGTGTATTGTGTTCACTATGAGTCTTGCTTTATTTTTTTTGCAAGTGGCTATCCATGTTTCCCAGTACCATTTATTAAAGAGGCTAACTTTTCTCTATTGTATGGCCATGGTTCCTTTGTCGAAGACTAACTGTCCATATTTATATGGATTTATGTATGGGATTTCTTTTTTTAATTTTGTATTTATTCATGCATACAAGAGCTGGGGTACAGGCCAGAGGTGTGGGGGGGTGAGAGGCTTCACCAGAGACAGAGCGGGGAGCAGAACAGGCAGATCTACTGAAATACACAGCTGAGGAGAGCTGGCAAGACAAGAGAGGTGTGCTGCACCATGTGGGTTAGCTCCCTGGCCAGGGATCAAACTCATGCCGCACTGGCTGGCAAAAGCTTGACAGCACTGAGACTTAATCCCTGTGCCACCAGGGAGGCCCTATGTCTGAGATTTCTTCTATTCCATTGGTCTGAATTTCTGTTTTTGTTCCAATACCATACCGTTTTGATTACAGTTGCTGTGTAATATAATTTGAAGTCACAAGGTATGATACCTACATTTTTCTTCTTTTCTCTCAAGACTGTTTCAGCTATTCAGGGCCTTTTGTTGTTCCATATAAATCTAATAATTGTTCTGTTTCCTTTAAAATGTCATTAGTATTCTGATAGGTATTGAATTAAATCTCTAAATTGCTTTGCCTTTTTAATGATGTTAATTCTTCTAAATTATGAGTACAGGCATTTTTCCATTTCTTCTTTTATTTCCTTTATACTTCTCATAAGTATAAAGTTCTTCATCTTCTTTATTAAGTTTATTACCAAATATTTCATTCTTTTTGGCATGATTGTAAATGGACTGTATTCCTTATTTCCCTTTAATGTCCATGTAGAAATGCCACTGATTTTTGTGTACTGTATCCTACCACTTTACTGTATTCATTTACTATTTCTAGGTGGGTTTTTTTTTTTTTGGTAGTATCTTTTGGTTTCTCTAAAAATATCAATTTGTCACACATGAGTAATGAGTTTTACTTCTTTTTTTCCAATAGGGATTCCTTTTATGTCTTTTTCTTCCCTAATTGCTTCAGCTAGGAATTCTAACAGTGGTGATAGTGGGCATCCCTCTCTTGTTCTTGATCTTAGTGGTAATGTTTTCAGCTTTTCATCATTGAGTATGATGTTGGCTGTGGGTTGGTCATATAGGCATGCATAATATTTAGGTGGGTCTCATTTTTTGGAGAGTTTTTACCATAAATGGATGTTGGCTCTTGTCAAATGCTTTTTTTGGCATCTGTTGAGATGACCTTATGTACTTTGTCTTTTTGTCTTGTTGATGTGGTTCTCATCTGGTGGATGACATTGACCGATCTGCATAAGTTGAACCAGTCTTGATTCCCTGGGAAGTAGCCAATTTGATCATGGTAGATGATTCTCTTGATATGCTGCTGTATTCAGTTTGTCAGGATTTTGTGGAGTACTTTTGCATCCTATTTTGCAACCTAGGATATTGCAATGTCCTAGATATTGGTCTATAAATTTCTCTTTTTTGCACTATTATTTATTTATTTATTTTTGTTTTGTTTTGGGATCAGGGTAATTTTGACCTCATAAGATGTATTGGTCAGTTTTCTTTCTTCTTTGATTTTTTTTTTGTTTTTTTTTTTGAAGAGTTAGAGTAGGATTGGTAGTAGATCTTCTCTGAAGGCTTGCTAGAATTCACTAGAGAAGCCACCCCACCAGGTCTTGGGTTTTTGTTTCTGGGGAGACTTTCTATTACTCTTTCAATTTCAGGATTTGTGATTAGATGCGTAAGCTGTCTGTATCATCCTGGTTCAATCTTGGGAGATTGTTATGTGTCAAAATATTTGTCCATTTCTTTTAGGCTGTTCAATTTGCATAGAGACTTCTGTGATAGGTTCTTTATGATTCTATGTATTTCAGCAGTATCTGTTTTATATAACCTCTTTCATTTATGATTTTATTAATTTGGGTTTTCTCTTCTTCATAAGCATAACTGATGGCTTGTCAATTTTTAAAATTTTTTAACAAAACAACTCAGTTTCACTAATCTTTTGGACAGTCTTGTGTTTTCTATTTCATTTATTTCTGCTCTCATTTTTACTATTGCTTTCCTTCTACTTGTCTTTGTTGTTCTTTTCCTAGTTTCTTCAACTTCAGAGTCAGGTTGTTAAACTGAGATCTTTCTTGTTTTTTGTTTTTTCCCCCTATGTGGATGCTTTTGAAGGATCCTATTAGATCTGATAATTTGTCCCTCCATTTTCATTGGTTTCTAGATAGTTTTTGGTGTCTTATTTCTTCACTGACCCTAAGTTGCTCAGAAGGATTATGATTAGTCTCCACATGTTTTGTTTTGTTCTAGGATTCCTTTTGCGGTTAACTTCTAGCTTTATAGCATTGTGGTCTGTGAAGGTATTTGATATAATTTCTGTTTCTGTATATTTTCAGAGACTTATTTTATGTCTTAGTATGTGACTTATTCTTGAGAATGTTACATGTGCGCTAGAGACAAAGTGTATTTATTGCTGTTAGGGTGGAAAGTCCTATAAATATCCAGCAAATTCATCTGTTCCAACACTTCATTTAAGAGCTTTCTTTGTTAATTTTCTGTCTGGATGATTTATTGCTTTGTATCAGTGGTGTGTTCAAGTCTCCAACAATGATTGTGTTTTAGTTGATGTGTTGTTTTAGAACTGTTACTAGTTGCTTTATATAATTAGGTGCTCCTAATTATGGGAGCATAAGTAACTGTTATATCTTCTTGGTGAACTGTTCCTTAGATCATTATATTGTGTCTCTTTTTATCCCTGATTACCTTTTTAGTTGAAAGTCTAGATTGCTGGATATGAGAGTAACAGTTCCTGATTTACTCTGGTTTATGAGCATGTATGCAGTTTATTATTTTTTGTTTCTTTAAGTCTTTTAGTTTCAAACACGTGTCTTGTAGACAAAGTATTTGATACAAGGCTAGAATATTTTTACCCACACTGTTAGCCTATATCTTTTTACTGGTAAATTCCAACCATTCACATTCAGGTTGATTATTGATATGAACTGTTTATTATCAGTCTTTTTTTTTTCTTTTTTCTACTGTCTCTTTTCCCATTTGTTTATCTCTGCTCTTTCTGCATGGCTTTCCTTAGTATTTCTCTCAATTTCTTTGCTTCTTTGTCTGTGGGTGTCTATTCTGGATCTTTGGCTAGTGCACTTAAATTTCTATGTTTTAGGTTCTTTATGAGTTGGTGCCTGCTCTCTGACATTTAACCACACAGGTCCTTCCCATTTCTTCCTCCCCCTTAATATTTTGCTACTGACTCACGGGATTCTTGTTCATGAGTTCAGTGTTGTATTGCTACTGCCACTCTGCTCAGGAGTTTGTGTTTCGGTTTTTCTTTTCTTATAGAATTCCTTTTAGTATCACTTAAAGAGTGGATCAGGTGGTGGCAAACTCTATGAGCTTCTGTCTGTCTTAGGAAACCTTTACTACACCATCATACTTAAATGATAATTTTGCAGGTTACAGAATTCTTGGCCAGCAGTTGTTTTTTACAATTGTGAATATTTTCTTTCATTCTCTTCTTGCCTTGAGAGTGTCTGGGCTGATTTGGGAACCCTTGTAATTCATTTATTTTTTCTTGAATGCTGCAAATTTTTTCTTTATCTTTGATTTTTTTATAGCTTACAATGATGTATCTTTTTGGTATTTAAAATTTTAGGTGTTCTGGACACCCATACTTAACTCAGTCTGTAGGTTTGGGAAGTTCTCAATTTTTTGAGTAAGATTTCTGCTCCTGTCTCTTTTCCTTCCCTTTCTGGGACCCCCAGCATTCTTAGGGTTCCTCTTTTAATAGATGCTAATATTTCTCATAGTTTTCTCTTTATCCCTTTGTCTTGACTTTCTTCTTCAAAATGTGTAATTTGTTCATTTGAGTCTTCCACAATTGAAATTCTTTCTTCTGCCAGTTTAATTCTATTTATTCTATTTCATTCAGAATCTCTTTTTGTAATCTTTTTATAAATCCAGTATCTTTGGTGAAGAATTCTCCCTGTTCTTGGATTTCCTTTCTGAGATCTTGCGCCTGCCTGTCTGCCTTTAGATGGATGACCATACAATATTCATTTAACATTTTTAATATTATTGTTTTGAAATCATCAGGAAGGTTCTCTATTTCTGTCTCCTTGATATTTGTCCACAGACTTCTGTCCTTCTCATTTTACTTTTCCATCTTATGTTGAGATGTTCTTTGCTTACCAGGTATGTATATGACCTTATTATTAACTATTTGTGCATGAGCAAGTGCTGTTGGGGCACTACAGATTTAATTTTGTTTATTCCCTTCTTAGGTTACCTCTGAGTGAAGTGGCTGTAGGAGGGGGGTCTGGGGCTTTAATACTTGATCTTAGTTTGAGGGAGACGTTAGTCACCTCTACCTCTTCTGTTCTTCCATAGCAAACTCTGTTCTGTGCTTTGGTGATCTTTTCTTCACACCCTGCATCCCTGTTCCTTTCTTCTGAGGGTAGGGCTCTTCCCAGGTGGGAACAGCAGGGTCAAGATGACCCGGCTCACACTCCAAGATTAATTTACACTTGCCCCAAAGGCAGTGCTGTGTGCAGCAGGCACACATGTGCTGACTTAACAGTATGGCTGTCCACAAGGTCTGCTGCTGCCATGAACTGCCATGACCTTGCCTCAGTTGCTGTTTCTGTGGGGCTGGGATATATTACACCCTTTATTTACTTTCCAAAGGATTCCTGAGTTCACTCTAAAATCCTTCTTTCTGCTATTGGGCTTTTCATGGAGTCTTGGCTCAGCCTGGCTTTTCTTTGAACTCTTCCACAAAGCGGGAGGGAAGGGAGTTTTTGATGCCCATGCCATCCCAATTGTAGGTTTCCAAATTTCCTAGGTCTGAGTATGCAGAGTTTCCACTGCTCTGGGGTGGATCTGCACCCATTCATTTGTCAGCAAAGGTCCTCCAGGAATTTCACAATGCTGTGGCTTGGAAATTCAACTCCCAGCCCAGACACATTCCCCTCTGCTTCCTACTGTTCTTTACCCTCAGCTATGACAAACCTTAGTTCTTAAACCCTTTGGGAAGGTGCTGGGGCCATATAGTAGAGTAGAACAGTCTGAATCATCCTAGGAGCATTTTTTTTAGTTGTTTTTAAGGGGGAGATTGATTCCAGCCTCTCTATTCCACCATGGAGTCTCTAACCCTGCATCAAAAAAGCAACTCTTGTACAATACTGTTAGTGGGAATATAAACTAGAGTAACTATTTCAGAAAACAGTATAGATCTTCCTCAAAAAAACTAAAACAGAGCTACCATTTTTAGCAATTCAACTTCTGGGTAGAATCTGAACATTGTGAAATCATTATTCAAAGAGTTATATGCACCATGATGTTCATTGCAACATTATTTATAACAGTTAAAATAGGAAACAACTTAGTGCCCACTGATAGATGACTAGAATAAGAAGAGGTGGTACATATACACAAAGGAGTATCATTCGACTATAAATAAAAAATGAGTTTGCCATATGGAGCAAAGTGGAAGGAACTCAAGGGTGTTGAGTGAAATAAATCAGAAAGAGAAATAAAAGCATTGGATTATTTTACCTATATGTGCAAAAAAGGGAAAACAAGCAGATGAATAAAGCAAAATAAAAATAAGGCATGGATACTGACTATAGAACTGATGCTACCAAAGGTGGAGGGGGCTTAGGGTGGGAACAAGGGTGAAGGGAGTTTAATGGATGGTGGTGTGTGCTTACTTTCTTCTCTTTCCTTTTAGTAAACGGCGGGGGGGGGGGGGAAACCCGGGATTCCCAGGTGAGGAAAAAAATACACTGATTTATTGGACTTTAATGGAAATCTGCATTTTCAACAAGAAAATAGCCATTCTTATCAAGCATACATGCAATATTAAAAAAAAATTACCACATATAAACAGATGAAGTAACTCTTAATATTCCAAAAAATGAGCAACATAGAAACCACAGTTCTTACCACAGAGCAACTGCACTAAATGACACTAAGAAAAATGTTTCCATATACTTGGAAATTTAAAAATACATTTCAAAGAAACTCACAGATCAAAGAAAAAAAAAGATATTAACCCTCTGCACACCGGGTATGGTGGAAATTATTTATCTTTTTAATTTTATTTTATTTTCTAAAGATTTACATATTTATGCATACAAGAGCTGGGGTGTAGGCCAGAGGTGTGCGTGTGTCGGTGAGAGGATTCACTATAGACAGAATGGGGAGCAGAATAGGCAGAGTGAAATACACTGCTGAGGGGAGCAGTGGGTGAGACAGGAGAGGTCTGCTGCACCATGTGGGAAGCTGCCTGGCCAGGGATTGAACTTGTGCTGCAGATAAGTTCAGAGTGTTGAGACTTAACCCCCTGCACCACCAGGGAGGCCCACTCTTTTTTATTTTATTAAATGAGTTTTAAAGTTTATAGTCTTTTTATATTTTCTTCTATGTCTTAAAAGGAATAAATATAACCAAAGAACTATTTTTTCCTTCTTTTGTAATATGTAACTCATTTCTTATTCTCTGCTAACTGAATATGACATTTCAGACAATAAAGAAATGAAAAAGTGTGACAGTTGCTCTTTTGCTTCTATTTGTAAAGAGACGGCAGAAATGTTTCCACATTATAGTGGCTGCTTGAGGTTCTGCAAAGTCAATGTTCAATAAGTTAAGAAACAACCCCTCCCATGTTAACAGAGTAAACTGCATAATGACATAAATAACATGATACCATTTCCTATATCTTAGATTTTAACTGAACATTTAACCTTCATGTTCTTCAGTGAGATAGTATATACGTTTACTTCCTTGGGGCCTCTCTGGTGTCCTAGGGGTTAAGTCTCAGCACTACCACCACAATGATGGCCTGAGTTTGATCCCAGCCAGGGAGCTAACGCACATGGCATAGCAGACGTCTCCTGTCCTTGCTGGCTGCTCCCCTTAACAGTCTTTCAGTCTGCCTGTTCTATTCTCCACTCTCTCTCTGGTGAATCCTTTTCCCACCCCTCACCTCTGGCCTGCACCCCAGTTCTTCTACTCAAAAATATATAAAATCTTAAAAAAAAAAGTTTACTTCTTTGTCTAAAGACAGCACAAAGGGTCAAAGAATGACTCACATTGGTAGACTCAGCTTTCTAATTTAATGGCACTATAATCTTGTAGGAGACACACAAGTAGCAAGTGTATGGATATGAGTGGAAAGGGAATTCCAGTCCTCTGCATAGTGAGGGGTAAGATCCCACTTAAGAGGCCATAGCTCAGCCTTAGAAACTTCTTGTAGGTGACTAGAACCTTAGTATACAGTGTTTTTCCAGGTTCTGTTACAGTCTACCAAGAACAGGGCTTAAATATTCCTGAAAACGTACAAAAACTAATTTTAAAAAAAACAGTTAAATTTCTTCCTCTAGATTTTTCAGTCAATTTTAAGGTTTCTCTGATTTTGCAAAGAATGTTCATTTCGTCTTGATTTAAAAATACATTGGTATATTGATATGCGTAGTCTGTCTCTACTTTTCCAATTTTAAAATGACTGGGTTGTATGTGCCTTGATTTCTACTCTTGATCTACTTTACTTTCAGCTTATCCTACCTACCAATGTGGAAGTGAAAGTGGTTTGTTTCTGTGGCACCCACAAAAGCTATGGCCTTGGCTGTAAGCACACGGGCAAGTATGTACCATTCCATGGGCAGGGCTACCACATGTCTGAGCACCTCTGTAAGTCCCACTAGGGATTTCTAAGAGGTTTCCAGCTCAAGAACACAGACTCTTGATGTTCTAGTCTCCCAAGTCTCCTCTTCTCGCATGTGTCCTCAAGGTTCTCATGAGGACTCACTGAGGACACATGAAGTTCGAGGCAGAGGGAGTGATATCAGGCAATCAGGTAACAAACGCCCCCAGTGTTAGGATACTTCCCTTTGCTTTGTATAACTTCTTCATCCTCCAGGATGACTCTATTCCAGTGTAGCGTGCTGTTTCCCTGGGTGGCATAAACCTTGTTCTAGTTTCAGATGTGCTTTTCCATACTCAATAGGGTTTATTCAGAGGAGGATCTAGTTTTTCCTTGGATGGCCAATCTTGTTGAACATCTATTTTTATGCCTTTTCAATGTCAGGGTACTTAAAACCAAAGCAGGGTCTCTCCCTGGTGGTGTAGGGGTTAAGTCTCAGCGCTATCACACTATCTATCATTGCTGCAGCCTGAGTTTGATCCCAGCCAGGGAGCTGACCCACATATGGTGCAGCAGACCTCCCTGTCTCGCCCCTGCTTCCCCTGGCACTATATTTCAGTAGATCTGCCTGTTCTGCTCCCCACTCTGTCTCTGGTGAATCCGCTCACCCTTGTACCTCTGGTCTACACCCCAGTTCTTCAATGCATAAATAAATATATAAAAAAAACCAAATTATAGACTCCTGCATTGATGAAATACCTCCCTTTGTGAGAAGAATTTTTAGAACAGTTTAAGAAAATTTTACAAAATGGAGAGCGGTGGTAAGGAGATGACAGATAACTGAAGTAGCCCCCAAGGTATCTACAAAATTACTTAACAAATAATGTGATCAGAAGGAATAAGGATATCAACAGATATTCTGTTGGCTCTATTCTCTAAGTGCATGGCTATAACATTGGGTATATCAAAGCTACGTTTCTCTTATATAGGCTCAAGTTAAGATTTTTTTTTTTAAAGAAATTGTATTGTGTTGGCACTTAAAGGCAGAGGAGGGCCTTGGTTAATTTAATATCAAACTTTCCTCTCAAATTCAAACCCTGAGATTTGAATACAACCCCAATGCTTACTTCAATATTGTCTACCATACAGAAATGATACCTGTATAATTAGACACAGTGGGAATTAATGTTTTATGTTTTAGGGCTCTGTGTTCTCCAGGCTGATGCCAGATAAGAAACAAGGAATGTTACATGTATTCTCCTACCTCTACATGAGGGTACTCACATCTGATCCACTTTTGAGGCAAGAATGTCTGCAGGCTAAAGCTGGGGGGTGCTCTCCACATTATGGACAAGGTCTTAAGTCAATCATGAAAAGATGTCACCAATGTTTCTTGGCCTTAACAGGCGAGACAGCCCACGACATCCAAGAACCGGGCCCTTTGAGGGGATGCTGTAGATTCCCTGGTCCCAGCCCCACTATGGTTCTTGGCCAGGCTTTGGCATGGCCCAGTCTCAGGTTTTTATTGTGTATTGCCTAAAGTAACAAGATTTATAGCTTCACTTAGTGTATGACTACTTTCCCTTTTCATCCCCTTTTTGGTATTTCCAAAAGATTATATACTAACAGATGAAAAAATCAGACACACATAGAAAACTTTAGAGGTTTCCCTCCCACTACTACTCCATTTGCACAAATGTATCTACTTTCCCTATAAGGAACCTGTTTTCTCCTGCAGTCCTAGAGAACACAGACGCACATACTAGCAAATATATGTATTTCAGTCTGCCCCCAATAAATGTAATATACATTCTACATAATGTGCTGTACCTGGTTTTTTAATTGTTAATAGCAGCAGAATATTCCTGATACCCTGTAATTTATTTAACCTGTCCCCTATTGATGGACATAAAGATTTAAAACTGGTTTGTAAAGTAGTCTGTGATATACAGTATCATATTCCAATCCTAACATTTTCTCTCTATCATGAAATTATAAAATCTTACTTTTAATCATTTTTTGTTTTACCGGTGGCAGAAATAAAATAAGGCTCTAAGACATAGGTCTATAGGATGCCTGTCCTTGGAGCTTAGCTTCTGTGGTGGCTCCAAGGGAGAGTGCTGAGCTCAGCGTCCTGCTGCTTGTTCCTTCATTTACATGGCCCCACCTCGAGTCTCTGACCAGTTGAAAGCTTTAATGAGGTCGACGGTTTTCATAGAGTCCAATGCCAGTGACATATCAGCCATAGCTGACCAAACAAACTTCTCCTCCCAATTCCTTGATTTTTTTTTTTTTAGCCAAGACTGTCCTTGTCACTGAACTTACAACTCGCATGGACTTTATACACAAGGGCGTGATAGAGAGCAAACAACAATCTGTAGGAAATCAAATTATGCTCTCAGGTTTCATTAAAAAGCTGCATGAAATCACTTTGACAATTACTTTGAAATCACCGTCAAAGGCATTATCCCACACAAGGCTCCAATTAATACATTTTGTTTCGAACTTACTGGAGGAGACTCTACACATCCCAATCTCCACCCCACCTTGGGATACTACTGTGACTGTGTAATCAATCAGTCATGTTTCCTTCATGGCCCTAGTTTTTCAGGAAGCTAGGAGTATGGTCCTCGTCATGAAAATAATTAACACTCCTGATGAACTGTTTGCTCTCCCCATCTCCCTTGCTCCTCTAACCCAGTGCTTTCCAACCAGGGGTAATCCCTACTCCAGGGAACATCAGCAATATCGCTGGATAATTCTGGTTGTCACACTTGTTGGGCATCTACTGGGGAGACCAGAGAGGTGCCGGTTCCTTCTCTGTGATGTACAGAACGGCTTATGCCAGCCCCAAATGTCAGCAGTGTTGAGGCTGGAAGTGGCTCTGACATTTCCAATGTGAAGGACTTACCCTAGGAGGGGCTCCTGAGAACCCATTTGAGAAGTCATGTGAGTGACTTGATTAAGAGAAGGCTGTTAAGGAAAGTGAGCGGTGGGCATTCCTCACCAGGATCACTGAGCACATGGAAGGGAGCGCAGTACCTTGAGGAGTCGGAACGCTGTCACCCAGCACATCCGGCCCTGCTCATCCTCCGCACAGAGCATTCGCATCTCTTTAGTTTCGCTCCTGACTTTGTTTGGCTGGAGGAGTTAAGAGAAGGCCCAGTTAGTATCACAGAGTGGATCAGAGGTATGCCTCAGGTTAGGGTAGACTGCAGCTTACACACACCAAAGGATCAGACACCAGAGAGATGTGTACAAGTGCCACACTCTGGCACTAGTCTGTCACCATCCACCTGGCATGGACCGGCTCTGGTGATGGAGGTACCTGCTATGTGACTGAACAACTGTCCTCTGACCAGGAGGCTCCAAGGACACAAACATGAAAGCAAAGTGGCAGGCGTAACAGGGACGGATGGAGAGGGAAATTCTGGTTCTTCTGTGGATACAGAGGAAAAGATTTCCAGTAAGATGGAGAGGCAGTTCAAAGAGGTTAGCAGAGGAAAAGCTCTGGAAGTTCGAGGCTATGGAATCTCTGAGTGGTCCCGAGTGGAAGCTCCCACAGTGGGACCAACAAACCTTTTCTGGTTACCCCAGAAAAGGGGGAATGCCAATACTAGCATGCAGGGTGGGGACACAACTCGCACCCCAGAAGTCAGGTTTAATGTTTGGAGGAGGAGCAGAACTGGTACAGATTTACACACTTGTGTCTCCAGGTGCATCTCAAACTCAGACACAAGAGACAGACACCTTGGGAATCTGGAGGGGATCAGGGACACGAGTGACTGTCGTCCATGCATGAAGACTATGGGAGAAGAAGAGCCCACTGGCCCTGAGAAAGAAGGGCACAGCCAGTGTGGGTCCAGGTATGAGGGTGCTGCTGACTGCCTGGCCTCCGTGACCCCGGCTTCCACCTCCAGCCTGTCCTGAAATCACATTCCCACCATGGTTTTGAATGATCTTAGACCTTAAGAAGGTTTGGGGTGAGCTCCTATCACTAGCCACCCAAAGAAACATCACTGAGTTAGATATAAGGTGGAGTTTAAGATGGAATGTGTGTCTGTTTTCCATCCTCTCTGCAGAGACCAAGAAGAACAGAGCTTCTCACAGGCTACTAGAGACCAAGGCTGAGGCCACTGCCACCCTGTGAGCATGTAGAAGACTTGACAAGATGATGAAGGTAAAACTCTTAGGAGAGAATCTCACGCCTGAGAGTGATCAGTTACTGTTAACTATTATGAGAACCAAGATCAGACAGCCTCACCAGGAGAGAAAGGAGAGCCCTGTCCATAGGGGTGCATGGAAGGATGTGTGCATGTGTGTACGTGTGCATGGGTGCATATATAAGTAGGCATGTGCATGTGTTTCTATTTATGTAGCTGTGTGCACGTGTGTAGGCGTGTGTGTATATGTACGTAGATAGGTATATTATATTCACATAGGTGTGTGCCTATGTGTGTGCATGTGTGTGCATGTGTCAGCATGGGCCTCACACATAGGAGCAGAGGGTGGCAGTTTGTCACCACTCCTCTTTACTCTGCCATTGACTAGAAGGCCACACAGAAGACTCAGACTGGGGGTCACTAAGTTGTGAGCCCATTGGTAGGCACTGTTCCTCATCTGCTCTGCTTTCCCTGGGCTCCTGAGCTATACTCAAACACATCAAGCCCACACATCATAAGCACACCAGAAAAAAGTTTGAATGAAAAAAATAATCTGAATGAAAGGTAACATGAATGAAAAAAATCCAATGGGAAACTGTCTCTGTTTAAAAAAACATAAAACCAAGTAGGTACTAACAGTTGGCACCTCAGGGGATTCTGGAGGTGGAATACCTTTATGCAGAAGCCGAAGTCTGTGGGGGCACCGTACTGCTTCTTGCCAGCAATCAGGGTGAAGATGTTGCTGTCCTCCAGGTCGGCAAGCAGCTGCAGGTGCCGGGGCTCCTGTGGCAGATTGGTAGGATTTACTAGGGAGAACTCACACACTGCAAAGAGCAAACTTCTTCATGTCCTGGTTACAGGGGCAGCCGTGCATGCTGTCAGTGTACCCACTGATATTTCAATCACAATCAGTGTATAGACTAAGCCACATTCATCCAGGCCTGCCAAGAAGCCCACTTCCCACTTTTCAGACATATGACTGTTCGAATGTATTTGATACTCTTGCCAAATCAAAACCTCCAAATCAAAAATTCAAATGAAAACCATGAGTCCTCAATCTCTATCCCGTTCTGATTCTGCTTTAGATTACAAGTGTCCCTTGATTCAGCATCTATGAGGACAGTGACTAAATCATGAATTAAGCTGGGAAATGCCCACCCTGGTCTGTACTGGATGGCAGACCTCTGCCTGTAGAGTGGAGGAGCTGGCTGCCCACATCTTCAGCAGCTGCTCAATCCCTAGAGCATCACTAAGTCTGCTCAATACTCAGCACCCTCACCTGAGTACTCCCTGCTTTCCTCTCCTCTCCTGGCAACAACAGAAGAGACCCTCGGGGTTAGAAGGTAAAGGTTAGACAAAGGCAGCCTGTGGTTGACCCCTACTGAGGTAAGAATGTGCAAAAGACACCAAAGAACACCCTGACAGACAAGGTAAGGTTGCACTGCTCTTCACTCTCTTGAGAGGTTGGCAGCTGTTTTCATCACTCACACTTCTTTCATCTGGGGACACATGCAAAACTGTAACTTATTCTATGACTGTCTACATTAACGTGTTATATTGGCATTAGGGGTACATTAAACTGTCCAACACCCTTAGGGAAAGCCTGGATCCCAGTCACTAAATTAGGGAAACAAAGCATCTTTCAAGTGACTCCAGCAGCCAGGAGGCGCTCTGCTCCTAACCCTAGTAGGGGCACAAAATGGTCAACCTGGGGATGCAGGAAGGATATAGCTGGAGAGGTGCAGGAGGGATACAGCCTGGAGGAGCAGGAGAGATGCAGTCTGGGGGTGCAGGAGGGATACAGTCCAAGGCACAAGAGAGGTACAGCCTGGAGGCTGCTAGTTTGTGTGAACGAACACATGGTTTCTGAAGTAGATGAGCAGACCAGTCACTCCAAGTTTAGCTGGTATTTGATTCATTTAATAAGTTACCATGAGCATGGAGGAACCTAAAGTACATTTTACAATGAAGCCCCAATTCACTCTGAACACTCACAGCCTGTGTGACTGGCAGTGGTGAGCTTTGAAACTCACCTTTGAGGCTCCCTTTGTGGAACAATAAAGGCCGGATCTCCGCAAACACACGTACAGCTTTTTCCACGATTTCCTTCCTAGTTCTTTCACATATAAAACCCCTTGAATTTCAGGACAACTACTGGAGTTTAGAAAATTCTGTTGAGGATCAAGTTTTAAGTCAGATAACAATAACAAAATAATCAAAGCAGACAATTTAGCATTGTTAATATTTTGACATTTTCCGAATTACTAAAATATTCTTTTGTCAAACAGTTTTTGATTGATTTGTTTCCTTTCCACAGTCTAAAATATCCCATGAAAATTGGTGCTGCACAGAACATAATTAGTGTTTAATACACACAAATGGACCTTTCTAACACTGCCAAGAAACATGGTCATGAATACTTATACATAGAGACAGTACTTTTAAGGATCCTGCCCTTTACTCTATTTTCACATAAAATAACCAGTCTGGTCACCAGAATGAGGACAACAGGAAGTGCCAGGAGCAACTCAAAAAGATATGAGGACTGAGCAAGCAGACAGCTGTCACGTCACCCATGTACCCTCCAACTGGAAGGGGCGCAACAGTGTCTGGGCACATGGTGTCTCTTGGATGCCCCGGAGACAGTCCCTGTCCCAGCTCACGTCTCCCACGGGCACATCTTTGGATGGGAAAGAGGCCAAGAGTAAGGTTAGGCATGAGGCCAGGGTGGTGATGTTGGCGGGTCCTCTCCACTAGTCTAGAAGGGGACAGCTTTCCCTAGGGGTGGATGGGCCAGCGGGGCAGAGCTCTGATCCACCTGGCCAGCCGAGAGGTTGCTGCACACCTCCACTATGCTCACATCCAACCCCAAACGGGCAATGAAAAAGCAAGTAGTCATTCTGATGTCACTGTGCACAGCCACAATAACTAAATGCTAACAACTCCTGCCAGAACTCTTGCCAGAACAGACAGATGCTATAGTTTGGAGGCTTGGGAAGAGCATAGAGCAGCATAGAAATTGGAAGGACCCATCTTTTAGGAGGGAGAAACCTGGTGATCCACAGATCAGAAGGGCTAAGGGTAGAATCTTGTAGGAACTAAGCTTAGTAGTTTCTTTTCTACTTGGTGCCACCTGGAAAGTGGTAAATACTTGTTCTCTCACTTAAGATATTGTAAATAGACATGTTTTCAGGATGCAACAGTAAGAGACTGTTTCCATTCCCGACTCTCTATAGAAAGGGGGCTTAGATTATGCTTTAGGGAGCAGGTCCACTAAGACAAATTTCCTTGTTTTTAATACACAACAGGGTTCTTTCAAAAGGATTTTATGGCAACCCCGTTCTACTGCAAACTGGACTCATTATTTCCATGGGGATTTTCCAGCAGCAGTGGACCCACGCCTGACGTGGGCTGGGACCCCACAGAACAACTTCACCACACCCTCCACGCCCAGATGGCAGTGCTGTGACTGCTCTGAAGTCAGGGTGTGTTTATCCTGCTTGGAAACTCTGGTTTCATCTTAAAAGTGCCTGACTGTACACTGATATCCCAAGTAAGCACTTATTTCTGGTTATTCTTAGTCTCATTAGAAACCAAGGCTAATACATGATTAAATGAGCAACTGTTGCAACATTTCTACCAGCTAGTTGATTTTTGACTAGTACCTGTAAAAGCTGGGTTTGACTGCCATTGGACTGCTGGCACCATGTCACCATCTGTTCTGGAAAGAAATTCTAAGGAAACAGACACAAATATTCAAGGTTAGCTTCAAAGTAAAGAAAAGCTTACTTATAGTGTGTGCCACTACCAGAAACATTCCTAAGGTCTGATTATATACACTTGTATTAAAATGTTGGTTCTTTTTATTCCTCGATCAGTGGCGATACCCACTCCATAAGGTTATATTAAGTTCCTGAAATGGTTAGTTCAGGTTTGGAGTATTTATTGTTATGTTTAATGAAACTCCATGCAACACAGTGCACACCAAGGCAAAGATGGCCCCACAGCTGTGATGTGGGTACATGGCTGGAGATAACAGGTGCCTGAAATTAAAAAGTGAGCGCAGTGATTTGAAACAGCCTTTTCTGGTGTATTACCCAGTACAGTTATCAAATTTCTACTATCAAATAAATAGGCAGTTAAATTATGAGAGCCAGAAGGTGGCAATGGGTCGTGCACCCCTTTGACCATAGCTGTTTCATGATTAGGGACAGGAGCACTGGTATGAGGATCCCTGTGCTGGTATATCAGCCCCCAAGCCTACCCTCTAAAAAAGAAAATCCAATAAAACAGGAAAGAAATATCAAGGAGACTTGATAGGTATTGATTTTTCTACTCAGTCTTCCACAAATAATCATAATATGGTATCTACTACTTGTAACTTTTGTTCAGTTGAGTAGCTGACCCATTTGCTCCTGTTTAAGCAAGCACTTTCAAAATAATTAAAAACAAAAAACAAAAAACATGGCTTCTCCTCTCTCTAGTCACTTAGGATCGAATCTTTTTCTCACTTATTACAGAGGAAGCCAGCAGTACACAGGCATTTAGTTATGTATCAGAGACTGAGTTTTGAGCAAGTGTTGCTATGTTAAAGAGCAACTCAGATTTTCATACCCATCTGCTACCCTTAAATCTGTTACTTCTTAATCTGCTACTGTCAAACCCAAGAATAAATTGCAAGATATCTAGAGTTCTACACTCCAAACCCACAGAGGTAAGACTCACCATGGGATTTTTGAAAAACTCGTATTTTGCATAATTCTTCCGGAATAAGAATTTACTTTCACTTGCCATGGTACTTTCCACCTGCGTCACTAATTCATGGTCTTCCAAGCACCTTTCTGTGGAAAAGTATCATGTGTGAGAAGAAATAGGAGAATCTTCCAAGGTAACTATACAATCAGTTACAAAACCTGGCTCACTTTCTGTTCTTTACACACTGTGAAGAGAGAGGCGGTAAAACAAAATATAAACTGCTCAACACGTAAAAGAAATATGTAGTAAGAGGGTCAATCTTACTTTTATGCACTTCTTTGCTATCAACAAAAAAGTAAGGAAAATCAATAAAGCCTCTTAGCAAATGACCTTGCTTTTACATGAAGTATTCCACCTTTCAGGAAGAGCAGACTACAACTGGGAAAACAGCCAAACAAAGGGCAGAGGGAGGATACTGAGCAAGGAGGACCTAGTGGGTGGTGGGCAGAGGAGAGAGTGGCAGCAAAGGGCAATGGTGCTTCTGTTTCCACAGAACTCAGCTGCTTGAAATGGTATCAAAGGGCAGAGTATGGGAAGGGACATACTACACAATCAGTCTGTCCAAACACACTCACCTTTAAGGCTGAAGCCCACACAAACCAGGTCTCAAAACATTCTCACTGACTGGATGTGATTGTTAGGGCAGAGAGGGAAGGAAATGCAGAGCTCACCATCCCCAGTGCGTCAGCATGGCCCTGGAGAGGCGCTTCTCTCGCCCAGGGAAGGTTCTGGCTCGACCAGGAGGAGTAAGAACTGGACTTGTTCTCGGCACTGCTTTACTTCTAGGACGCGACACTTCCTCCCATGTGTCTCCTCAAAGACTACTGTGACTAAGAGTTGAGGGGGCAAGAGGGAACTAACCATATGAAATAATGGAATCAACGATGTGAGCAGACCCACCCCAAAGTCAACAGATGCCACAATGACAGAGAATCAGATGCCACAATAGGGATAGAAAAGAAGGAACTAAGTGTGCTGTTCTAAGCACCACTTTCATGCACCCATTACAGCGTAATTCCTAGAAAAGTAATGCACAGAAGGAGGTGATAAAGTGTAGCGCAAATGTGTTTCCGAGTCAAAGTCATCTGAGAAGAAGGAAGAATTCCTGCCTACAAAGGATACCATCACTATGTGAGCCTGAGCCACAAGGCACACAGGGCACATCTAGCTTGGACATTACCAAAAAGGACATGTAGGCAAAATATATTTAAAGTTAAATTTGCCAAAGAAAGGAAATTTCCTCCCCATGACTACCAGAAAGTTCACATTCAGCCCTAACACTGCCAGTACTACTCATAGGCCCACTTGTCCCTGGTGGTGGGTTATTTGCTAGCAACAGATGAACCAAGACACTATTTTTTCCACAGCAAGAGAGAAAACCTGAGCCTGGGCCTGTGATTACAGTGGTAGGTTTGCTTTTAAGAAAAGCAGGGTGGCTTAACATCATTCATTTGAAGTGGATTTTTTAGATGAAGAACAAATCAGTGACTTCTGAGATTTTTATTCAGAGAAAATAGTCCTGTAATATAGGGGGGAAAACCAACAGGCCAATAACCTGCTGAGAGTTTAGAGAATCAAAAAATTTACCAGGTAAAGTAAGACATAAAAAAGCAAGGTGGCAGCTACCTCAGTGAGGACAAGGGAGTGTCTAGCTCTAAACCAAAAGGCATTTTGTGTCTAAAGAGTCCTGAGAAGAGACCAAGAAGACTGAGGGGAACCACCAGCTGTCAAGGGCAGTGGTCCCCCACACATAGGCACCCCTCCCATGACCTCTTCCTGTTCCCCGCGCCCTTGGTGAGATCCCGGGAAGTTGCACTCAGCAGTGTAAACAGACGTGGAGTGTCTACGGGAGTCAGGCAGACGGCAGAGGGACAAGGAAGCCGTGCACTCTGACAGGAGACTTTCTCTGCTTGCTCTGGTGACACCAGGGAGGTCCAGGCACCTACAGGCACAGATAACAAAAGCTGCTACATCAATTCCCTTTTCCACACTCCTAGACTTGGAAAACAGTGGGTGGCTGTGGGTCCAGAAGACTGCGTCCAAGGCCCTTTTCAGAAATCGAGAACTGTGTGTGGTTCCAGCCTGCACCAGTTTTCAGAGTGCCAAAGAGGCACCCATATACCATTTGTTCAACTCTTTGTTCCAGTTCTCTGTGATGCAAAAGACATATTTTCAAGTGACACTGGTTGATGATATTAAGCAATCACATTACCACCTATAAGCTTTGCATGATTACAATGGCCTCACATTTATACGACCAGCATTTATACGACCACCATACTCTATGTAAAAAATATTTAAAATCAAAATAGCAAATCTTATTTCTGTGCTTATACATGGAGCAAACACATGCCGCCTCAGCAGCAAGCCAAGTGGCACAGACTGGTGGGAGGGGCAGTGACGTCCTGCCTGGCTGGTCCTGCCCCCACCAGCCCTTCATCTCCCAGCACTGAGCACAGAGCATGGAGAGCTGAGCTGGCTGTCTAGGGTTTTCTGGACTGTGAGAAACTGTGAACAAGATCATCGGCAAGATAACATGCCCTCAGAGAACTTCTTTGACACCTGGATACTCAAAATAGGTGGCCTTCTTCTATTTATAGATTCCAGTGGGGTAAGGATATTATGTTGACACCTTTCAGATGTAACAGACAGGGAGAGGTGGGAGATAATTGGGCTAGGAGGCCCCTCTGGGCACCAAGGGCTGCAAACCACAGGTGTTCCTCTCGGACTTGTCTGTGTGTCTGGCTATCAGTGCCCAACTGTGTCCAGCCAATTTTTCAATGGGCAATGCTGCCTACTTTATCACCTGACCAGGAACAAATTCAAGGCCTTAAACAGCCCAAGCAAGAGTTCGTGCTTTTTCCAAAGGTACTTCCCAATTCATATGGGAACAGAATTCCTCAAATCCTTGAAATTCATGGGACCAAGCTGTGATTTTTTTCTTCCACTGGGCTGCATGTTTTGATTCAAGTCTCTTCAAGCGAGTCTGTCCTGAAGCCAGGCTTGTTTCCTATTCTTTGAAATTCCTTTAAAAAACAGTGTGTTTTCAAGGTACAGCTGCAGACTGGCTTTTTACCAGCTCTACATCCACTATGTGGGAAGGTGTCCTGGCTGAAGTGAGACTTTCCGAGATCACAGGTCATGAGCTTAGGGCAGATGAATGACAAGGCCTCCAAAAAATGACCACCCAGTCCTGCCCCACCGGATGGACATGGCAACTAGCGGGTGGCTTTGGTCAGGAATCGGGTTTCCATATCTGAGAGTTCTACGCCAAATACTGAGACCGAAAATCCCCAAGAGACAGGACTCTGGGGACTCACTAACACAGGAGATCATAGAACACTCTACGGAGCAGGAACCCTAGAAATCACAAAACACGCTCACTGACCATTGATCACTAAGGGCTTGGCCTACCAAGGGCTTGGCACCAACTGCTGGCAAATGAACTCAGGAGCTGACATGGGGCATTAAGAAGGGTCATTTGACCTGGCTTTGGCAACAAGCACAGTTCAGAAAGAGGACAGGAAAATTCCCACCAACAGCGATGTGGCCTGCAGAATGCCAGTGGGCGCCACCGTTCCTGTTCACTCCGGGGGGCTGACACCCAGAGAGAGTTATTGCAGGCTGTGGACACTCAAATACTGCATGGTCTTCTCCTGGTGGCAAAGAAACCAGCTCATAACGGCTCTTAGGAAGAGCACCACTTTTTCTAAATCATTAGTCATTCCTGTGTGTGGAAAAGGTTTCAAACTGTTAAGAACTTAATATTTTAGCTGCAAAGATCAGTAAAATATTGTGCTTAGAAACTCTCAATTCCTGAGGCTATGTATAGACTAAGAATGCTGTCTGAATTGGTTCACTTATGCCCTCAGTTACTGGGAGTTGGGGTAAACGCCTAGGGATGGATCTGTAAGTACTTTCTATCTTTCACCCAAGTCACCAGCCCTGCACACACGGAAGGCCCAGAAACATCCCCAAGACATGCCACAAGGGAAAATGACTTTCTAAAAGGAGATGGGGAAGTGGCCCAGAGAATAGGGGATGGCTGTGTGTGCCAGGATCCAGGAACACAACTTGGAAATCACCCAATCCAAAGAATTCCACAGGAGTGTGATGTGCTCACATCCTGTTCCAGGGCACTTAGTGCCCCACCACTCAGGGCTTCCCTGAGAGGCGCTCCCACACTGCCTCCTCAGATGGCATGGACACAACGGGTCTGTACTTGCAGGTTCCCCACCAGGGGGCATCTGACAACCAAATGCTGGTGAAAAACTGAAGAAACAAGATTTCCATCTAAACAGCAACTAACCGATTAAAAAAAAATTAAAGGACAGGCTAGGATCAAAAACAAAGGAATATATGGGGAAGACATGGGGACAGAAGAGCAAGAAGCTCTTTATGAGCAGTGGAAAGTCTGCCTGGGCACTGACCTCATAGGAAGACAGGACTTTATGGTTCTAAAATCCTGCAAGAGCCTCTACAAAACCCAGTTATCAGGAAACTGTGCTCACTAGCTGCCAACCAGAAAGTTTGGGGAGGTGGGAGGCGAAAAGTGAGAAAGAATTTTCTAAGGTCCTTTCTTGTATCTGAAAATCCAGTTATGTTTCATTGTATTATCAAACAGGATCCAAAATTTGACCCAAATGGTTTTCATCTTTCGTCATTTCACTTGCTCCCTTGTTGCTTCTCTTTGAATGTGATTTTATATAAAAGTATTATCTACCTCAGTGCATATCATGTACATTGTGATACTACATAAGATTCAAACTTAGATGAAGCTGCTTTATGGTGCACTTCCATCCTCAGGGACCTCCCTGGCTCTCCTGCAGCCTGTCACCAGGCTGCCTCAGCTGTCAGCTGGATGAACTGCCCCCAGAGTGAGGCCAAAATCCTGTAAGTGGCAGGCCTCCGCAGGCACTGCCAGGCTCCCCTCCATGCCCAAGAATCAGCAAGCCCCTCTCAGCCAGGTTTTCCAGCCAAATCACAGGGAGAACTTTCTCGCTGTGTCTGAACACTTGGGATGGGATGCTTCACCATCCAAGAGCAGGATTCCAAATGCACCAGTCAGGAGAGGGCTGGGAGGGAGCAACATGTTGTTTCACTAAGAGAGAAGGCAGACAAGCGGAAGACAGTACAGAGAGTGCCTGCTCAGCACAATACAGTGGCAGGGGACACACAGATCACACATTTGGCACCTGGCAGCAGTGGGCTTCTGGTTACAGACCAAGCACCCCTAGCTGGGTCCCCTACCTAGTCCCAGGTGTGGGTGGTGCTCCACCAGCGTCCAACTGTTGTCATCCACAGAGTGACTTCTGTACACAAGCAACTGGCACAGGTCCCTGGCTGTCATGTCTGCTAGGATTTCCACAACTTTGCTTGTCCCGTCTTCACTGAAGACTTTAACGTCCTGCAACACATAACGGGGACACTTCAGATGAACAACTTTGGGGTTTTTAAGAAATAAAAACAGAATGAAACAGACGAAGTTAAAACAGCAGTGCTCCAATACATGTGTAACTATTCCTCCAAGTAGCACAAAGGACACCCTACCGACTCCCCCTCTCTGGGGGCAGAGTAGCTGGATTATAATAGTGATAAAGTGGCCAGGACACCTGGGAACAGCACGGGACAGGCCAGAATGCCCACGATGCTTCTCAATGGCTTGTCTTTGGAAGAGATATAATTCATTTAAAACACAATTGGTAGTTTTGGGTTGGACATTTTATAAATGAACCAAGTGCAAAAACAAAACAAAAGATAGAACTTTTGATGACTCCACCTGCTCTCCATTCCTGGGGTGCAGGGTTCAGTGCCAGCACCCACTGCCTTTCTTATCTCACCCACCCACTTCATACACACTTAGGCTTAAAAATTCATGTGAGCATTCAAAAAAAAAATTCATGTGAGTATTCTAAAAATTAAATTAACAAGAAGAAGGGGACAGTGAGAACATCACAAATTCTTTGGGCCCTGCAAAATTATAAGCAAGTTGCATATTCCTCATACTGTTCAAAACCACAAAAAATGAACAGCTCCCAGCAAAGGGACAGTGGAGCAGAAATGCAGAAGATTATAAATCTATATATAATTCTGTTGCAGTCACAAAACAGACAGGGATAGAACTTTTAGGGGAACAAAATGCTTTTTAAAAATCTTACCTCGGCATCATGGAAAAAGCAATCAGAAGAACATGAGGGCATTTTAAATGGAGAGTGCCTCTTTAAAGGGGGTTTATCCTTGGCCTCTCCCCACGTTCCTGGCAGGGGCCCTTGCGTACTTGACCCAAGGCTGGCAGTCTGTGTGGACAGGGCCCTGACGGGCAGGCAGTCTCCAGGCAGTCTGAAAGAGCTGTGAGCTGCCTCACAGGTCCTCTAGGTAGTGAAGCCAGTCACCAATCAGGTCCCTCCCCGGGCCTGATGCAATCACCCTCCTCCCCTTCATTTGCTCCCCACTTCAGTGCGAGCACCTGCTCAAGGTAGAGCTGACTACAAAACAACAATATGGCTCTCAGACCAACACATCAGAAAAACCCCAGCCGAAATCTTCCCATGGCAGTTAAGTCACCCTCAGGACTCGCAGCCTGAATGCATGTCCTTTGATTTCTGCCTGGCTGCCAAGCCTCTTAGAAATCTTTGTCCCTTCAACGGAAGCCCTCAGCGGCAACTCTGGAGCTGGAGCACCCATAGCCATGAATGTCAGCTGGTTCTGACACTTGGGCTCTAATTCCCAGCTCTTGGTCCCTTTGCTCAGGCCTGACTAAAACCATACTTTGCCAGATATATTCCCCCTGAGGGAGGTCTGACAAGGAAGTGGCAGGGAGCAGGGTCATGACACCTGTCTACCACCTCTCAGGCACAGCTCCCCCCAACCCAGAGAACTCCCCACACACCCAGGGACTGGCTATGACACTAAGGCCCTGCATTCAACTCATATTTTTACAAAAGAAATTCCCCCATCTCTTCTCTGGAAGTTATACTTCACTTCATGAATGTAAAATACTTCTACAAAAGCAAGAAAACATTCCAATACAGCTTACAGGACTGAGTATATGAAATTAAATTTAAACAATAACACTGACTCTGATCTACAGGAAAAAAATAAGGAAACCAAATAGGAGAGAGACAATCAGTGGGGGGGGGGGAGGAGAGGGAGGCGGAGGGAGGGAAGGAAAAGGGCACAAAATGGAATAGAAAAGAACACAAGGGACCATGGAGATCACGGGTGAATTGGTGGTGGGTTACCCAAGGGGAATACAAAATGTAAAAGACATAAATAACAATAAAAATATATATTACAAAAAAAAACAAAAAAAACCCCAAATGCATTAACATAAAAGTAAATTTATAAAAAAACAATGAATTCAAACAATTCCTTGTAAGTATACTAACTGATCACCTACCATGTTTTTATACTTTTAACGACCCAAATCAGTGTGCTCCTAACTTTCCTGTTTTCCTGGAGTTTTTAAATGAGTTTATCTGCTATTATAATACTACATAAAATTACCTGCTTTAAGAAACTTAAATCATGTTCAAGTGCATTTCATATCTTCCCAAATCCATGTTTTACTTTTCCTGCCCCAAATCAGCTGTGGCACCAGTTTTTAAATATTTTCAGCCCTATCATATATTTCTTTAAACTCACTCACCTTTCTGTTACTTCACAGTCATCCCCCCAAAGATCTATATATAGTCTGAGTATTAAAAGCTATGATGTGCTTTGTCATAAGGCCATGTCCACCGCTTTCAGATTCCCAGAGCCAGCCGCTGGCAGGGCTTGTAAGGTGGGGGCGGGGGTGTAAGAGTGGGCACTGCTACAGCCCTGGGGCAGGGACAGACACAAAGGGAGGCACATGCTAGTGAAAGGACATCAAATCCTACACAGGACTCTACACACACTCATGAGAGTCTGCTGACCACAGATGAAACAAACCCCCAGACAGAAAACCAAGAAAGTCATTGCACATTCCAGCAAACTCAAACAGGCAACATGTCTAGAGCTACAGATGAGTACTTGTAACGAACACTAAGACACAAAGGAGAATGTTAATGAACCAACAGTGACTGCCAGGAGTTCTAAAAGTATTTCTAGACCATGCCAACTGGCCTTTAGTCGCCACCTGGGCGGTGTTAACAGTCAACCTTTGGGGCCGCAGTCCAGAGCCCAGGGTGGGGGTAGGAGGAAAGGAGGCGCCAGCCATTCTCTAGCTAGACACCCAAGCATCTTGCATAGGGCAGGGTGCAGAAGTTCTCTGAAGACAGTCAGTAACCCATTGTTTAGTGGGGAGGAGATGTCTACCTGGGCACAATTTTCCCAGTATATGTATGACTTGTATAGAGAATATACGGACCAGGCTGGAGGCTAGATGAGGAGAATGTGGATCACAAACCCTGCAGAGCCAGCCCAGTTCAGTCACTTTCTTGCTTGGTGATTTTAAGCAAGTTATTAACTAACTATTTAATAACCTGAAGCAATCTGAAGACTTCACTAGCCAGCTGTGGGAACTTGGCTGCATGACCCAGCCTCTCTGTGCCTCAGTTTTCTCATTTTTGAAACAGGGATCCATAAGCAGCATTGGCCTTTCATGTCAGCCTGGACTGGGCTTATGAACACTCTATTGGAAAACTACCTTGTCCTAGGATATGAGGCAGCTCCAGCTGACGGCTTGCAGACACCACGGGAGGGCAAGCCCAGGAACCTGAAAGCAGACAGGTCTGCAATTCTGAGAAAGATCTCCTGACTGATAAGATGAAGCAAAATGATTCAGTCAGTAAAGTCAACCTCTAAATCTGCCATTTTCTTTTTTCCACTGCTAAAGAAACTTAAAAAGCTAATTGCTTTTAAAAAGTGATATTAAAGAGAGTATAATCATATCACTAGTACGAAATTCTTCCTTTTCAGAGTAGTTGAGGGAGGAATGCTTTGCTAGGCTCCCCTCCCTCTGATAGGCTCAGCACTGCAGACAGTTCAAAAAGCCCTGAAGTATACTAGAATGTTCCGCATTCCTAAGGCTCTGATACCACTTTTTATACATTCATTTATTAGAAAAGGAAGCAAACTTGAAGGAAGGAGTTTGGGAACAATCAGGATTGAGGTTCCATCATCTCCACTGCCCCAAATAGCACTCTGGGTAGCTTGGCTTTTTGTCTTGGTGCTTCATCAGTAGCTGACAACTCCACGCTGTCCCTCCCACTCTGGTTTCATTTACAGGACACTCCTCGCTGACTTACTGACAACCGGCTCAATCTCCTTCTGAATTCACATCTCTTGGCTTTGGCTGATGATCTTGTAAAAATAGAGGGATATTAGCAGCTTTGTCCTCAGAGCCATTTGTAGAGGAGAGTGTCCCTGGGTGAACATTCAGCCCTGGGAGCTGGGACTGAGTAGAGCAGAAGAGGAGCCCCAAAACTGCACAAAAACTAAGAACGCTCAGAGGAGTCTGAGTTAAGAGTTCTCAGACTCAGGCCTCCCTGGTAGTACAAGGGGAAGCTATGGGCTTCCACTGCAGCACAAGTTTGATCCCCGGTCAGGGGGCTGACCCACATGGCGCAGCAGACCTCTCCTGTCTCATCCACTGCTCCCCTCAGCAGTGTATTTCTGTTGATCTGCCTGTTCTGCTCCCCACTCTGTCTCTGGTGAATCCTCTCATCCCCCCACACTCTGGCCTACACCCCAGCCCTTGTATGCAAAAATAAGTAAATCTTAAAAAAAAGAAAAAAAAATAGCCCACTTCCTATCCCCAAGATTGTCTAAAGGCATCAACTATGAAGAGATTTTAGGTCAAAGGTAAAAGCACAGACATTAGAACCAGTCACCCTGGATTCAAGTTCCCACTCACCACTGCACTGCCTACGCAGCCCCTGGTACTGCTGACGTCCTCGATGCCAAAATGGGAGGATGCTCAGGTCATGCATGAGAGTCCCTGCTACAGAGCAAACACTCAATAAATGATCGTTCCAGACAGACTCGTCTTATTTGTCTTCTCCTTCTTGGGTGCGTTACATGCCTAATGCTTACACTCAGTCTGAGCTCCAGGATCAGGACCTCCCCAGCATCAACCCAGAAAGAGAAAGTGCAGGGATAAGCACATGGACAGGAAGAGTCAACCTAACTTCTGCTAGATGACTTCTATGGGCTTTAAATGGTTTCGGGTTCAAATAGTTGAAACTCCAGTCACTAGCATTTTGTGTTCACAGAAACCAAGGTCAGAATGAGAGAGACAGTGATGGTTTTGGAGAAAGAGAAGAGCTCACATTTCATCTGTCCTCATCCATTGCTGGATGTGGTGAGTGCTGTAGGGAGCTCTGGACACACAGCACAGGCTGGTTGACCAGATGGTCTCTAGGTTACTAGCTAACTTGGATTCCATTTCCAGTGCTGCTGTTTGGTTGGACAGGAAACCCTGCAGCAGAAAAGTGGGGCAAAGTCAGCGCTGCACATGGGGCTGATCTTTCTTCAAAACTCAGAGCCTTTAGTGGGAACAAATTCCTGAAGTCAACTTCAGGGCTGCAGTACTGGCGCTTAAATGCAGTTCCTATTTGAATGCTGGCTTTAAAAAGGAATTGGATGTAACAATGGTATTATGATTCTTATCAAAGAAATCCACAATCCTTTATAGAAAAATACTAAAATATTTTACAGATAAGTAAAGTGATGGCTGGTACTCGCGTCAAAACAATATGTAAGGGAGAAATGGATAGATGTGCCCAGGTTAGACAGGTCCTGGCTGATTGCTGTGGGGGCTAGAGGAAGGATAAATGGATGGGGGTTCATTATACCCCCTTTTGTAAGTTTTCTATCATCACAGAGAAAAGCTTAAATATTCCTTGCATCCCTTGACCATATAGTCTGTTATAGATTATATCTATGTTCTATCTATACCTAGTCTATTTGAAGAACTGAACTGACATGTCTCTTTTTGATCAAAAAATGAACAGTCCAATGAACAGTCCTTCATGCCTCTCAAGGAGGGATGGATTTTGCCCACCAAGGAGCATTTGGCAACATCTGAAATGTATTTGGTTGTCACAGCTACTACAAATGTGAGTTTACTACTGGCATCTAGTGGATGGAGGCCAGAGAGGCTGTCAGACACTCTACAATGCACAGGACAGTCTGACAAGAGAGAAATATGCAGTCCCAACTATCAGTGATGCTTACTGCAGAGAAATCTTATGCTAAGAAGCAAGAAAATAATTTGATGGGGCCATGTCACAGGAGTTGGAGGACAAGGTTAAAGGGTTTTCACTGGACCCCTGTGGACAATGATCAAAATGACTATAAGCCATGGAAAAAACAATGAGTGTGCCCTTGCTGACAATTAAATAAAAATGCAAATTTATTTTGCACCCCTCTATTTCATTGTTTTGTAGTCTCCTTTGTCTTTGAGATCAAATTCCTACCAGGCAGTAAGCCCCTCCTTCTTAAGTCATCCCTGGGTTGCCTGTGCTTCACTTGAACTGTCTATGCTCCCCAATTCTGAAATATTCTTTGTTCACCATCATCAGCCCCTCTGACAGCATGCTGGCTGAGCGCTTTCCCTGCATGCTAGAATTTCCAAGCTACAGAGCCAGTGGGGATTCAGTGCCCCTGAGGACTGGCCGGTATCTGACCAAGGGTACTGCCTTATTGCTTGGCTGGCCCCAGTACCAGCACCCAGTGTCCACATATGGAAGCTACCTAAACATACTGGTGAGTGAGTCTAGGGGATGGAGCAAAGTAAGGCCAGTATCTTATTTACTGACTGTGACCTGGGAGAGAGTTGAGTCTGTGGGGATATGGGGAGTCAAGAGTAAATCCTTGTGCTTGCAAGTACGGGATTTGGAGACATGGTCTCAGGACCCTGACAGCCATTCCTCACTCTGATACCCACTCTTGAACATTCTTGCCACACTGGAGATGACAGGTGTGTGGGGGGAGCTGAAAGAAAAAAGCAGGGATTTCAGAAAGATACCTGAACCCTACGTACAGACCTGTTTGGAGTGGCCTGAGGAGGGGTAGAACTGGCCAGTCAGAGTAGGTAAACTTGAGTCCATTCTCTAAGTCATGTTTTTTCCTATCCATACAGAGATCTACCTGACATGCCACAGACATGGCTAAACTCTACATGGAGCAGCATGGGGAAAAATTACATGCAAGCCAAGTTGAATCCCTGCTTCTGTTTTGTGGTGACTGCAAGGCATGCAGGCTAACCTTGTTAGGCCATCACTTTGTACCCACACACCACCATGGAATAGCAGAGGAGTTGCTAAGGTGGCTGAGGGATTCTAAAGATTCAAGGAGATGTGTGTTCAACCCGCTAAGGCAGGACAGGACCTTATCACCACTCAAGGAGAATCATAACACCACCTGGAGAGTCACCCCAGCGGAGCAACACGGCTATCACCAGGGGCCTCCACACACCTTCACTAGAGGATGGGGTGACTACCTGGTGTGGAGGACGACTCTGGCGTGGAGCCAGGGTTAGAAACCCTGAAAGGCATTCTTGAGCATGGTCATCAAAATAAACAGGCCATCGCAAATCAGTGCTTGCAACATATATCTGGAGTTGCAAAACTACACAATCTTTGACTAGGAATGTGGCTCCTGAGATCTACCCTGACATAAAGAATTCAAAATGTGACAAAAACCACATTGTAGCCACTCAAGAAATCATTATCTGTAGCACAGATAACTAGAAATCTATGCAAATGTATAGCCAAGGCACAGTACCTACCTAAACATGGCAAAAACACTCACCAATATCACTATACATTATTAGTGTTCTTTATTTTTTTTTTAAAGATTTATTTATGCATTCAAGCCAGGATGCAGGCCAGAGGTGTGGGGTGGCAAGAGGGTTCACCAGAGACAGAGTGGAGAGCAGAACAGGCAGATCGACCAAAATACGCTGCTGAGGGGAGCAGTGGGCGAGGCAGTAGAGGTCTGCTATGCCATGTGGGAATCTCCCCAGCTGGGCATCGAACTGGTGCCATAGCTACCAACAACTCCACAGTGCTGTGCTTAACCTGTTGCTCCACAAGGGAGGCCCTAGAGTGTTCTTTTTATGTCAGCAGCATACAAAAAAATTATGGTATATTAAACAAAAACATATATAAAATTATTATATTTACTTGACTGAAACCATATATAATACAAAGGAAGATGACAAATAATGAGCAAAGGGAAATAGTTGGCTTTTTCTTCTAATATTGTTGAAATACTTCTGGTATGAAAAACAATGGCTACCCTATCACAAACAAAATAAGAAAAACAAACATGGAACCAATCCCAGCCTGGGTAACCATCAGAGCTGGAAAATCAGAGCTGAAAACACCTGGTGGTCCCAGGTACCACCAGGCTCTCCATTATCCCCCTATCCCCATGTTCAGAAAGTGAAACTGAACTGGCAAGCCAAGTCCAACAATGAAATTCCATCACTCATGGCTGGAAAAACTTTCACTAATTGGAACTGCACATTTGTCATGCAACTTCATTTGCATAATCACCCCCTCCTTTTCCTATATAAGCACAGTTCCCTCAGCCCTCCTGGGGCACTTAGCTCAAGTGCTACTTGAGTCTGTAACCATCAGAATGCAATCCAGAAGCCTCTAAGGGTTTGCTGTAAAGCAAAAGCTATTAGCACTAACCTTAACTGTACCATTCAGATATAAGAGTATAACACAGTTGTGATAATTCTGCCACACTTAGGTATCTTGGACTAGACCCAAAGTCCCAAATTTGGTAATAAAGTGTTGTTGCTTCCTGCTTCCTTGTGTGCTGTCCCTATCTCCCTTCCCTGGCATTAAAAGACAAAAGGAGGCAAGTTAAAAATTTTAAGACTTTATTTGAGTAAAATTTTATTTGAGTGGAGCAATTCAGCAGACAGAAAAAACACCAAGGAGCTGTACAAAAGGGAGCAGGAACAAGTTATACTAGACAAAAAAGCAGACTGGTTATGGCAAGAACACTTTCGTTTAGCCGACAGTAGGAGTTGATCACACAATTATCTAACTAGTACTGCCCAGATGATTCTTAACTGTCTGCTTTAAAATACCATTTCTGGGGAAGCTGAATCTGTAATTGAGTCTTGGTCTGATGACATGGGTCTTTACAGAGGCAACTCCATTATGGACCTGTTGTCTATTTTTCACACTGGCTGTTTAGGAGATGGGGCTGCATGAAGATAAACATTTTCAATGAACAGAATAGGAAGGGGCTTCATGTGTCACTCCATCTACATCTGCTGGGGGTTTTCCTGATACAAATGAATCTGAAAGCTCTGGGAGTCTGTAAGTGGGGAGAGAATCTGCAGCTTTGACTAAAGAGAATTTATGATGTAGCATTGTAACGAAGAGACTATTTTGAGGTGTGGCAAAAAATAAACCAAATAGTGGTTCTCTATTAGTGACTAAAAGCAAAAATTGCCAGTGGAGGTTGTGCAGTTAGGACCCTTTCCAAACATGTTTAATGTCTGTCTATGCTCTCTTCTATGGAAATTACTTTTTCCTTCTTGCTAGTTAAGAGAGAAGTGAGAGCCCAAGAAAAGAAGAATAGAAAAGACACAGAAGCAAGGGAAGAACAAAGCCTAGGCAGGAGAATGTGGGAGAGGATGGTGTGGAGGGACTCCCCCTGGGAAGGGGACAGAGAGACCTTCTGGAGCTGGAGCTGAAGCCAGAGCAGAAATCAGTGACAGATAATAGGCAACAAGGGACACCATTTTTTAAGAGTCTGATTAGCATCCCCCACGACAGCATAAAAGTTTGCCCTAATGCCCCAGAAGGGTGGCAAACAATTTGCCACAGCATGTAATTACTCCCCGAACCAAGATCAACCGATATGACACTTTCAACTTTGTAATTTTTTGAAACACTTTTTATTTTTTAATTTTTTTTTTTTTGGCTACAACATTGGTTTTACATCATTGTGTGTGTACTAGAAGTATAAGATGTCTTCCTTCAGATGTTGTTACCACACCACACCCACCACCAAGTCCATTGAAACACTTTAACCTGAAAGGAAAGGACACATTCAAAGACTGCAGAATGAAACAGAGGTCCCTCTGTGACCATTCCATAGGAGCAACTAAAGCAAAGAAGTTCATGGTCCACAGACATGACATGTCCATGTGATGAACTGTGGTCTGAAACATGAACACAAGCAAAACTGAGGAGGGTATTCATTTACATGTCGGAAGCCACCAACAGAGGATCTTCAGGGCAAGAGTGCATTTTCTAGCTATTGACCTTTTCCTACTGAAATTTTAAGTCAAAGCAACAGCAAAAACCAGCAGATGCATTTGCCAAGGAAACTCATTTCTTGCCCCTGTGCAGCCCTCTCTGAAGCTGTCTGTGCCCACAGGTGATTGACAGTGGTTTGCACTGCCCCGACACTGGGTTTCACGGCAGGATCCAATCTGTACAAGGGCAGGGCACACACTTGAATTTCTGGTAAAGGTATGGTGTCTTTCTGAGAGATGTAGATGATTCAAGAACTCACCTTTCCTTTTTTTTTTTTTTTTTTTTATTGAGGTAACATTTCTACATTGTTGTTTGTACTTTAGAGGTATAGGACCTCCCCTTTCAGGTGCTGTTTCTACACCACACACTCTCCTGGTGGCTATTGGTATCAAAAAACATTTGATGTTTTAAGAAAGGATCAGTCTTGCACCTTCCAAATTTAGATAACTTGTATTTAAAGACCTATTTATAATCCAGAGAAACACTAGGGGCTGGGACCCCGAGAGGACTTCTTTTCTCTAATCTGTAACCAGGGCCCTGCTCTGGGCCACGCCACACACAGCCACTGCAGCCCTGGTTCACGACCAGACACAGAGCATGAAGACGGGAGTCACAGCATGGCACTGGGGCATGATTTCAGGCTGTAATCCTCAGAGGAGTCTGAGACACCTCAGTTTCAGCACCATTACCAGAGAAACCTGGAAAAAGGGTAGTAGTGACCTAAATTTTTAAAGTCTAGGACAATTTAGTACCCTTTCTCAAAGTCGGTTCCAGAGAACATGTACAGAAAGTGTCCTGTGAGCCAAAATGCTGAAGAAGCTCCAAGATGACTCTAGTTCCTTAAGCTTTCTTCTCTGGGGGGATTTTCCAGGTCCTCCAAAAACCAGTATGAAATGTGAATCTCCAAGAAGGTGACAGGGGTAAAAATGTCCCTAAATTTCCTGTTCCTGCAAGCTTCTTCTCTCAGCTCAGGTAGCTGAGGTTCTAAAAGGCATGGGGAGAAATGAAGGCAAGGACAGCCGACGAAAGCAGCCGCTATCCACAGCTCAGTGCTGGCGGAGTGGAGGGGGAGGCCACTGAGCAGTGCCTGGGAGTAACACAGCAGTTATGCTGTCCAGATGGAGACCGACACACAAGGCCACAGCCAGGCAGCCACGGCAGGCCGGAAAGCTGCACACACACCTGTGTGCTGCACTCATCCGGGCTCCTGCACAAATTTCCAAGGCTGAGCCAAGCTGCAGCACAGTGCTGTACTTACACGCACACCTCTCCACATCTACACCAGGCTCCTGCCAATATGGTCCTTGCCTAGGACTGCTGGGATGGGCCAAGACCAGCCGGGTCACAGGATGTCCCTGGATGCAGACACAGTGGCGGAAATGACAAACAGCAACAGGGCTTGTGTAGTTCCTAGGTCCTGCTTTCTTGTTTTTGTTGAATTTACACGACCCCTCCTAAGTAATAAAATGCTACATAAAACGTCCACTTTGGTTTGTCGAAATGTATTTGTTTGGAGCATTCCTCTGACACACTGGGAAAAAAATGGACTTGATGCTAGAGCCCTAGGTTTAAATCTCATGTAATGGGAGGGGTTGAGATTTGGGGTTTCAGAAACTAGGGTTTGCCCACACCAGGGGCCTTCCCCTCACCAGAGGCTTTTCCCTCAGAGTCCATCCAGAAGCACCTCTGTTTTTGTTGATTTAACTTCCCCAGAGAGATGTTGACTATAACATTCCATTTACACAGTACTATAATTTAAAAAACCAACAGAGATGATTTATATACCTTCTCTAGAAAATTTTCCAGGGACGTCACATGGCTGACCAACCATGGGATGGCCAAAGAAGAGGCAGACATTAGAGTGACCCTCCTACCCCTGAATTCTAAAAGAGGAGGAACAAAGACAGGGCAAGGACTGAGTGGGAAGAAGAGGGTTGGTCTGGACTACGGAGAAAGCAGCTCGTGGAGAGGGCAGGAGACAGGACTCTGAGTTGGCACTGCAGACGGCTGGCCATAGCAGAGGCCACGTGGCCACCTCCGCTGTGTGGCTGAGAGCCCCATGCTGTGGAGGAGGCATGTGCAGAGACAGTGCTACCCAGAGGGATGGCAAAGAAAAGGGTGACAAGGTCAAGGGCTCTCGGAAGGAGCCAAAGCACCAGTGCTCACAGATTGACCAAGCCATCCCCACAGCTGCGAACTCTGGTTCTTTTACTAGAGCCTTTCAGGATGGTGAAAAGGAGTAGCTGTTGATCCCTCACTCATGAGAAAGCAGGCAGCAGAAGGAAGAGAAGAAACAGATTTCTGTTTAAAGGTTGCTGAATGTAGAGAATTTCTTGTGAAATCTCGGGGTGAGCTGATGTGTACCCAAGCGGACCCTTGCACTGGTAAATTCACAAGCAACTTTCATCAGAGAGCAGCATCCTCCCTTCCCCTCTGGGAACTGGAACAGCTCTCCATGATTCCCATCCTGTCACAGCCCTACAATGGCCCTAGGTGTCTAGGATGCAGACAGCACAGCCACAGTTCACCCTCTCAGTGCTCGAAGGGTCCCTGGCCCCACTGGGTAAAGTTTCACTGAGGACCGGATGCTAATGTGTTTTCCGAAGACACCAGGAAAGGAAGGTGACATGGGCACATTATGGAAAAGCTAAGATTACCTTACCCCTTGCTGAAGGTGAGAATGGGTGGAGGCTGACACTAAAATATGACTGAGGCTTTAGCATGAACATGATGGCCACCCCAGTCACACTGGGTGCAGAGGACATGCTATCTGGTACAGCGCATGCTGCGAAATAAACTGCCAAAGATGGCCTAATGTTTCTGCACAGTCATTACATACTAGCTAAAGCCTTGGGAGACCCAATTTTGATCATTAATAAACGTGTGTGCAAAACCCTACGCAAGGCAATTAATTCAGTTCCAGAAAATTAATTTTTAAAATTAAGCAAAGGAAGAAAAGCTGATTAGAACTAAGATGATATTTATGCACTATTAGTAATGGGGTAAAATATGTGACTAATTGTGTTTGACTAACAAATGGAAAAACTTGCTGTAACAAGTCATTATACAGTGACATGAAAATCTTTATTGCCTGAAAGAAAGACCAGCCTGAATAAGCCACTCCAAATTACCCACTAAGCTTTTAAAGCTCTCCCGTAAATCCATAAATCAAGGCATGTCTCTTAGTACCATTGTACTTTATCAAGAACTAGTGCTCCTCTCCATGGCTCTCCTGATCCCCCCACCAGCCCCTCACCTTTCTCCCTCCCCACCCCCTCTCCTGACACCCTCTCCCTCTCTCAGTACCGGGCACATTTGCTTTTATAGTCTTGCCCTGCTCATGGTTCTTACTTCCTCCAAATGTGAATCTGTTTCTGGGGTCATGCATATGACACTACTCACATTGTCCTGAGGTGCCAGCACACACTGCACATTGCCTCAGTTTCTCTACTGCTTAGGGCTCCCTGGCTCACAGGCCAATGTATGGGATGGGTGCTTCTGGTGAGCTATCTGGCCTGGTGGCCACAATGGGTAGGATGCAAGTTCTGTGGTGGAGGAGGCAGTCCCTGCTCTAGACTTCCCACTATGTAAGTAAATTTCCTTACTACTGAAGTCTATAGTCTTTTGTTTATTGTTTCATTTGTTTGTTTTTTGCATTTCTTGCAGCCAAATGCACCCTGATATAGCATGTGAAGCACAAAGTTCCCCTCTGCTGGGAGGTACCCAGTTAATGGTAGAAGCTGGCAGTGACACTGTTCTGTTGATGTGGTGTGGCTCACCCTATGGCTTCCCTGTCACTGGGCAGTTCTTCCAGTGCCTGTGCTGCTGGCTCTTCAGTTTGAGGGTGGGTCCCAGGTTGCTCCAAGATCACAGCAGCAGCCTCCTGTAGCTGGCACTGCAGCCCTCCCAGAAGGCACATTGAGACCCCTTGGCTTGGTACACTGAATACCCCCACCCACAGGCTGGCACACTATGAAGGAGCAGCAGCTTCTTCCACGAGAGCTAGCCTTGAGAGCACCAGCCTTTCTTCGAAAGAAGTAAGCAACCTTTTAGAGGGCCTTGCTTGGGGAAGAGGATGCTGAGGCGAGGATTAAGAGGAAGAATGGCCCATCCCTCCCACCCTGCTCCAGACTGAAGAATACAAAAATGTATCCTGAGCTTCTGTCACTTTTACAAAAGCATTCTCTGCAGAGATTGACACGCTGTGCTGCATTTACAAGGGGCTTCAGCCCACACGGGCACAGTCAGGGCATCTCCTAGAAGCACACTGGTTGTCAACACTGAGCGCTGCTGGAGCAGCAGTGGAGAGAGCACAAGGCCACACTCACCCAGGCCACTACCTGCCTCCACCTATGGGCTGGACCTCAGTATCTCTTCCTTGTGGTGCAGAAATGCTGTGAAAATTAAATATGCAGTAACCACCAGGAAATAGATGCTTAAAAAAAACTCAGGACCTGCATGATGGAATCTCTAGAACCTGCAAGTGATGACCAGTCCCAGATTATCCCATTCACTGGAAGTCTTTTCCTTGCCCGTCTCGGAGCACAGAAGTTATTCCTGATGCTTTCTGGTGACTCTCCTATGGACAAATGAGTTAGACCCTCAAAGGAATCCAGCCCAACCTTCATCACTTTGCAAATCTCCCTCCAATCCACATTCAATTCTGATTCATTAAAGCTACCCATTTATAATAGTTTATTTGAAGGGCTACTGGTTACCTGCTTCTGAAGAAGAAGATGGAAGGGAACACAGAGGAAGGAAGGGGTCAGGTCTGTCCCGGGGCTGATGCAACACTACACCGAGTTGGGAAGAACAGGGGCACTAGGATAAAGAGTAAGTCGAGGTGCCTCTAAGAGACCTTCGGCAACAGGGCCTGGGACACTGGGGCAGCCTATCCTCCACAAGGGGCCCAGATAAACCTGCACTATCTGGCCATTGCTGCAGGTCTGTACCCAGAGAGAAGATGCCCCTTACCCAAGTGTGCTGCTAAGTCCACATGTCCCAAACAATCTTCAGCTACTTTCCATTGTTTCCTTAGCCCTCACCACCTTGTCCCTCCACCAGATGAGTCCAGGGTCCTGCTCAGAGGGACGGAAATCCGACACAGAACATGACAAAGCAGTTGAAGAGCAGAGAAGTCAAACCCACTGTTCTGGAAAGGTCACACTGAGATTTTGACCAGCGGGAACTTGCAGTCAGAACAGCCCTTCTCTCGCAGTGCTGACAGTCTGCCCTTTCCCCTGATTCTTTTCCAACTGCATGTACAAAATACCACTTTTAAATCTTATTTAATGTAACTCTTTCAAGATTTGGGTTGATGTTCCCAGTTGTGCAACCCTTTTTGGATCTCAGTTCCCATAACCCAGGCCAACTCCATGCCAGGTGTTGGGAGAGCAAGTCATTAACAGGTCCATCTGGCACAAGTCTGCAGTCAGGTGTTCTCCTGAACCCAGGCCCTGTGCCGACAGGTCCAAATCTGCTTTCGTGGTGGTTTTAGAAAATGGAAACACAACAGAGTTCAAATTTTAAAAGTGCAAACACTGCTTCTTTATAACCATCCAAAGACCTGGCAAAAAAGGACTCATGTTTGGAGGGGCCTACACAGAGCAGCCCACCTCTTCTTCTTGGCAACTGGAGCACAAATACCCAACAACCCACTCACCACTCCCCGCCATCCCCTGAAGCAGGGATGCTTCCTGACTGACATCTGCAACCCCAAAGCTGAGTGTGTTAAGACAACAGATGGCAGGGTGACATGCACGGGTCTCACGCAGAGTGCTTTTAGGAAAGCCTAAACAGTCATCTGTCCCCAAGCACTTGTGGCTTCTTCCTGGGACTCTGGAAGTCAAAACCTGCCCTCATCCTGAGCAGCCCAGAAGAAAGTGCCCTCTTAAGTAAAAAGATGTAATACAGGGGGACAGCCACTAGGAGGACAGAGCTGCCAGGCACAGAATCTACCATGTGGCAGGGGTTGGGGTAGTTTTTCTGAGGGCTGGGGTAAGGGCAGGACCCCAGCTAAGAGGAGGATGCAGAAGCTGGGAGTCCTGAAATGGTCGAGTCCAAGGTGGGCAACGGTCAGTGAGGTGGAATGAATTATGCTGTCGGTGGCTCTTCCTCCATGTAGTGAACCCTAGTTGAGCGGCTGTTCCCCTTCACTCAGTTTACGCTGGAGACTCAGGATACTGACATAAAATTCAGCTCCTCCCCTATTTGAAGGGGCTCAGATAATCCTAACACAGCACTATGGGCTGGTGGTCCAGACAACATTTACTTCTCACAGCTCTGGAGGCTGGAGAATGAGCGTGGCAGCAGCTGCAGATTCCACGGAGGCCCCTTCCTTGCTCAAAACTGGTCCCCTTCTCACTGGGTCCTCACACGGTACGGAGACCTCGGATCAGCTGGTTCTTCTTGAAAGGTCATTCATCCTCCAAGAGGGCCCTCCTGGCTGCGCTGGGGGTCAGCCTTGGGTCTGCTGCAGCCACAGGGCTGTCCCACGGGGAGGTGGCGTCACAAAAGGCAGCACTATGCTGAGCTGGACGACGGCTGCTCTCGGATGACCACTCCAGCCCCAGTGAACAGTCTCCAAGGGCCCCAGGAAAAGAGAACCCAGAGAGAGACAGAAGAAAGGCTCCAAACTGAGCTGAGGGGGATTTCAGAATGTTTTAGCTCCAGTGACCTGGGCAAGCATGTGTGTTCCCTTTTGCAAGGCTGTTTAAATCTCTCTTAATGCTTCCTCCCCTCTCACCGGAATGAGGCTTCTACTGTTCCATTTCCTTCCAGAGAGGGACGACACATTCTTTTTTTCCCATGTTGGTCATGTTCTTCCCAGTGACTAAGGTGTCCAACACGTTGCCAGCAAGTTACCTACTTTTATAACCACCTGGTAATTTCTGATTGGACACTGATCCCAACGTTTCCTCTGACTTTTTACAAAAGGAAAAAGAATACCAAATTTCTCTGTCATTAGACAAGTAACAAAGGAGTGGCCCTGAACCCTCTTGCCTATCAGTAGCAGCTCCCACATGAGTAGAGAATGGGAGACTGGGCAGGGAGCCCGAGGTTGCCAGATCACTACCTGCAGCACCAACAACGTGCATGTCCCATGAAATCACGAGTCAGAACCTCTGTGAATTAAATGCCCCTTACTCAGCTAAAGGCAGCAAAGAACACCATCTTTGCACAGGCAGTCTGCTAAGTGCGAAGTATCCTTCCTGCACCAGTCAAGCCCATGGACAGGAGGAATTTTGGTGACAAGAACTCTCGTACTAATTCAGTGTTCTCATGGGGAACAAATGTGAATTCCAAGGAAGACAGTAGGCGGAATTCCTGGGTTTCCTGATTCTGCTTAGAGAGCAGGACTGCTGATGGGGGTGGTGGCCTGTGTTCTTGCCAAGTACTACAAGAACTAGATAAGACTTTTGAGGTCTTATTTTAGGATGGGTAATTTTGTAAACAGCTCAGTGACCAATCCACAGATGGCTTGTCTGGACACTTTTGTGAAGCAGAAGGTCACTAGGGACGCAGACATTCCAGATGTACTTTAGACATGTGATAAAGTGTCACAGCCCAGTCAGTGCTGGCTCCCAGACAGGGAACACTTACTTCACCTTCTAAGTGTCAATGGTGGACAGCACAGTCTACCCCAGAAACGGGATACTGGAGTGAGAGGGTTCAGGAGCTGCTGATCAGTAGAGAAGAATGTCTCTTTCCTAATAGTGTACACCTTGCTTGGTCCAGGGGAGTGGACACAGCAAAGCGATTGATGCCATACCCACTTGAGGACAGTAAAGATAGAAAGTGCAGAGGGAGTAAGACAGAGAGCTCTAGCAGAAAAAAGCAGGGAAACTGAACACACTGTTTAACAGAAAGAACGTCAAGGTCCCAGGAAGCTTTAAGCGGTTAAAATTGGTTTCTGAATCCTGCTTTCAGGTCCTACCTCAGTTCCATTACTCACACTGGTCACACCCAGCCCCACCGCTCACATTGGTTCCAGCTAGTCCCACCACTCATGCTGGTGAGACCCAGTTCCACACCCAGCTGGGTCTCAATTTCCCAAGTGAAAAAGAGATAACATTTATACCCAATACTTAGGGTTGTTCTGAGGAATAAGTGAACATATAAATCAATATACCACTTAGACTTATACCTGGCACACAGAGAAAACTCAGTGAGTGTTAAGTGCTGCTGCCACCATTGTTATTATAATCACAGCACCACTCTCCCCCCACATACTGCTGCATCACTGGGTCTCCCTCTGAAGCCATGCCACCCGACCTGGCCCAGCCCCTTACAACCAGCTGGCCAGAGTTTGTGCTTTTTCAAATTGATTACTATTTGACTTTGGGCAAATGCCTCAGTTTCCTCCCATGGGGACAAAAGGCTGTATGCATGCACCACAAAGTCCTCCTTTAAAGTAGGAACGACTAGTTTCAAAAGGTGACAGTCACCTAATGGATAAAGGGAACAGTCTTCTGCTTGAGCAGAACATATTCAAAGTCAGGAAGCCAACATGGACACTCCTCTGCATGTACTCAGGTTCAGGGGTCTGAGACAGGATCAACACTTCATTATCCACAGTTACGAGTAAAACAGGTTTCTGGGACCAGTTCAAATGCAGGGAAGAGGCTTCTGCCACATCTGCCAAGTAATTCTTGGACATTGGCAAGTGGCCAAGGATTCAACTCAATTATTTTGATACTACCTACCCAGAGATCACATCAGAGCCCCAGGCGGGCTGAAGCGGTCAGGCTGGGAAGACTGCTTCCCCATGCCCTTACTCTAACTTCAGATGGCAAGTCCAAGTTCAGGGTGTCGCCTGTGCTTCTGACCAACTGGCTATAAATGAGAGGTTCCCAAGACCCCATCTCCAGGTTTGATTACTTTGCCAGAATGGCTCACAGAATTCAGAGACATTTTACTTACTAGAATACTTAATATAAAAAGGCATACTCAGCAATAGCAGATGGAAGAGATACAGGGAGAGGTATGGAGAAAAGGCAGAAAGGTTCTATGCCTTCCCCAGGGCATTACTCTCCCTAAACCTCGATGTGTTTAGCAACTGAAAGCTTGAACTCCAACCTTGTTAGGTTTATAGGAACGTCTTGTTAGGCAGACATGATTGAGGGAATCATTAGTCACTGGTGATTGATTCAACTTTCTCCATCTTTCCCCTTCTCTGAGACAGCGCAGCAGTTTTCAAAAACTCAGCACATGAACAAAATAAGAGATTTTTTTATTCACTCTCAACACTTAGTAAATCCCAAGGACTTTAGGAGCTGTGAGTCTGCAACACTGGGCTAAAGATCAAATATAATTTTTTATAAATCAATATCGCATTGGGTAGCGAAGATGATGAGGTGGTAAAATTTTTTCAGAGAACTAAAAAATGTCATCTTTAAGCTCAAATTTTGTTTTCTATCATTTATGAGACTCCTTTTAAAGCATACAGACATACTGCTGACTTAGTAAGTAGAATTTTGGCCAATAAACTAAAAAGTCTCATAAGGCAACAAGTACAGCAGCAAAAGGAAAAGATGTAAGACAAAGATTCTACAACGATCCTCCCTTCTTCCCAAAGCACTGCACCATCTCATCTATCCTGACCCCACAGTCAAGAAATCTGGCACTGAAAACAGGGGCACACTCACCTGCTTCACAGCGGCCTGGCTGGGAGGTAGGGAGCCGTGTGTGAGCACAGGGGGGCTCCCTGGGCCGCAGAGCTCAGGGAAGGGGTTGGGAATGGCTGGTAGAGATGAGGTTCTAAACTGCTGGTCTTCTTCTTGCAGGCGCCTGGGAGGAAAGAGACAGCCCTTGTTAAAAGCTGCCATCTTCCATACGATCCAGCAAGCCCAGTTCTGGGAATATGCCCAACGAAACTGTGAGAAAGACTCGGTAGAGACTTGTATACTGTGTTCACAGCAGGACTATCCAGACAGTCACAAGTTGGAAGCAAACCAGGTGTTTATCAGTATGAATGGATAAGCAAAAGGTTGTCTATCCATACAACCGAATATTATTCAGTTTTACCAAGGAAGGGAATTTTGACACATGCTATAGCATGACAAACACTGAGGACATTATGTCAAATGCATCAAGTCAGTTACAAAAGGGTAAATACTTATACGAGGTTCCGCTTATACGAGGAACGTTTCATAGAGACAGAAAACAGAATGGTGGATGCTAGGGGCTGGGGAAGGTGGGATGGGAAGTTATTTTTAATGGGCTCAAAGTTTCAGATATGTGGGTTTTCAGACTTTACATGGGAAAGTTTTAGATTCATTGCATGACAACATGAAAATATGTGACACGAGGGAACTGTACATTGAAAAATAGTTGGGATGGTAAATTTTATGTCATGCTTTTTACCATATGAAAATTTTTAAAGAAGGGTCTAGAATCCCTCCTTCGTGAAATATCTGGAGGCAACAAGCACCATGTATGTCCTAACATCACAAATAATGGACACGTGCTCACCACTTTGTCCAAATACTTCATCTTTTTGTTCAATGAATGCCTGATAGTTGAAAACTTTTGTCGGTAAGAGCATTTTCACGAGAACCACTATTTTCCATAACCATGAAATAAATGAACACTTCTCTAGCCACATGGAAACACTGGAAGAGGACCCACCCGGATTCATCTGCACTGTGAAATGAATGTTTATTTATACAAAAAGCGGCTGATACTCTATGATTGGAAACAAATGCTTTGTATGTCTGTCCTCACTGAAGCAAAGCACCTGTGTTCGTGTCACCTCAGAGCGGCTTCCCTGCTCATGCCGCTGAGTGCCCTTTCTCAGTCTGCAGCATTGCCCTCCTCGCTGGCACCTCTCTAGGGTTATTGCCTTCCTCGTCCCAAGAATACCAACTCACCTGTCATACAGCTACGCAATATAGACATAGGGTGATGAAACAGATTCAACTGTATGAACAGCACACAATTCAAGTTGAAAGTCAAGGCAAAAATAATTCAAAGTGCCGTATGTTTTTGCTTCTAGGGATTTGCTAGTGACCTCTTGTCTATACTTTCAGGGTTTTTTTTGGGAGGAACCCCTATCTTTCCATTCGAGGGGACACTGATGGGTGAACAAAGGGAATCAGTGCTCTGAAATGCAGGCTGACAGCATGCCAGAAAGTGTATTTTTACTACTTAAAAATCCCACTGTTTACATAACAGCTTCTGCACAGCAGTGCCCCACTGATGCAGGTGCCCCTTGTGGTACACAGCGAGAGTATATCCATGCCCACTGCCCATGGACTCTACCATGGCCTCTAGCCCCTTACTGGCCCAAAGAAGGAGACTTTTATTCTGTTTTAACTTACATGATGATGACATCCTTAAGATTTTTCTAGTTGTTCACAAAGACCTCTCAAATAGGTTGTTTAGAGCCTTTTTAAAAAGTCCTGCTGTTTTTTTAGGGCAGTGATAATACTATATATTATAATAACGGATACATGTCATTATATCTTTGTCCAAATCCATAAGACCCAGAATGAACCCTAATGGAAACTATAGGTTGTGGGTAATACAAATGTGTTAATGCACACTCATCAGGTATAACAAATGCACCGCCTAGTGGGGGAGATTGATAATGGGGGAGAATGCCCGTATGTGGGGGCAGGAGGCACAAGGCAAATCTTCCTCTCTATTTTACTATGAACCTAAAACTGTTCACAAAAAGTTCTGGTCAGACACATAAAGTTATATAAGGTATGTGCAATTCATATGCAGTATCAGTACTGACTGGTTCTGTATTAAATGCCACTGAATGATAAACTTTAAGGTTCAGTGGGACATAGTAAAGGCTGCCCCCTGACATAAGGCCAACTTCAACCTGAACTCTAGGCCCAAGGGTCCTAGGCAACTAATTGGCAAGGAGCCAGTTTTCTAGCACTGTGTTCCTTTGACCTGGCCCAGCCTGGGTCATTCTCATTTGATAGTCTTCCCAAGGCTTCCCTGAAGTCACCACGATGAGCAATCCACAGACCCCAGAATCAGAAAAGCTCACAGGAGAAAACAGTGTATCCCACCAGACTGAGCATGACAGGAGTTAAGAACATGGGAGAGAAGCTCCAGAAAGCAAAAGGGCCACAAACACGGGGAGGATGGATGTGACAAGAGGCTGGAAGCTGATAAGCACCTGACCACGGGCACCCAAGCTGCTGCACACCACCTGCAGACATCAGGCTACGTTAGGGAAATGGTGGGCTGCAGAAGGCTGGGATGTCAGGATAGAAAGAAGCCCCACAGAAGTTTCTGAAAGCCAAGTAGATGCCTAACCCCACTCTCAAAAGAAAACAAGACTCCCAGAAGACACACTGCTAAGAAAGCAGCAGCCCCAACCCTAAGCTTACAAAGATCCTGACACATAGCAGGGTACATCCTCCCACCAGACAACCAGGAAGGCATACCTTCCCTCACCTGTCCTTTCCCTCCACCCTCACCTGAAAATCAGTCAAAGTAGATATGAACCGAGGTAGAGGATTTGAGGAGCTTCTCTAGAGCTGCCCTAGCCCCAGCCTGCTTTCACAAAGAAAGTTCTTACTCAGAAGGTCTACAATGCCAAGTTCTTACAACTGCTGCCTTGCTGACCTCTCTACCGTCCACCTCCCACATACCTCCCAGGCTCTCAAGGCAGAGTCAAGGCACCTCAACACTGTCCCCTCACCCCTCCCAAATTCAGGTGCTAAAAAACCCACCTCTCTTCTCTGTCCCAGGTCAGGACAGTGTGGTCTTCAGGCTGGTTCCTGAAACAGCTTCCAAATCAGCCATGTGTGCCTGCCTGCCTGCCTTGCCAGCCTATATCCTACTGTCCTCTGACTCCAGGCTGCCAGAATTATTTGCCAAAATCTAAATCTAATTCCTCACCTGCCAATTTAAATCTCAGCATCTCCAATCATTTTTCCCTATATGCCTTACTTCTTCTTTTTATGGTAAGAACACTTAACATAAGAGCTAGCCTCTTTTCAGCTTTTAAGTATACATTATTATTAACTAGGCTCCATGTTGTACATTTATCTCTAGGACACTTTCATTCTGCATAACTGGAAGTTTAGACCATTGACTAACATCTTCCACAGCCCCTGGTAACCACCATGTTCCACTCTTGGTTTCTGTGAATCTGTCTGTTTTAGATTCCTTGTTTAAGTGGAATCATTTGTATTTGCCCTTCTATGTATGGCTTATTTACTTAGCATAATGCCCTCCATGCCCAGCCATGTCCATTTATGGATGAATTGATAAAGAAAATGTGTATGGGGGCCTCCCTGGTGGCGCAGCAGGTTAAGCACTGTGCTGTGGAGCTGTCGGCAGCAGCGACGCGAGTTCGACACCCGGCCAGAGAGATTCCCACATGGTGCGGCAGACCTCTCCTGCCTCACCCGCTGCTCCCCTCAGCAGTGTATTTCTGTCGCTCTGCCTGTTTTTCTCCCCACTCTGTGTCTGGTGAACCCTCTTGCCACCCACCCCATGCCTCTGGTCTGTACCCCAGCTTGTATGCATAAATGAATAAATCTTTAGGAAAAAAAAAAAGAAAATGTATATGTTTTAATATACAATGAAATTTCATTCAATCATAAAAAGGAAGGATATTCTGCCACTGTGACGACAGGTATCATGTCTTCTACCAGAAAAAACATCTTTTCCCACGCAGTTCAGTGTGTGACACCTACAAGGAACTCTCCTTTACTTCCCAGCAAGTCTTTCCTTTCAGCCTTGGTGTGTCCAAAAAGGCTGGGCCTCCTCTGCTTACTTCCCTTGGGAAGGTGACCAAATATCTAATAAGCCCTAGGGAAGGCCACAGTTCACAATCTCTGGGCAGCAAGACCTTGGAGCCCTGAATTTACAGCCATACCATTTTTTCTTTCCCAAACATTCTCCTCTGATGGTTTCCTTATATATCCTTCCGCCTGGTACAGCCTGGCACAGAGCAGGTGCATAATTAACACTATCTGAACTAAACCAGGTTCCAAATTCAACCCAGTGTTGCCTTCTGGACAGAGACAGGGAGGGAGTCTGCCTCTCGACCGCAAGTGGCCAGCACTGGACGTCTCCACCACTGACCTAGCTGACTCAGTCCATCCCTATGACAGTCCCTGCTTGCTCTTGAAGGCTCCAGGTCGCACCTGACAGCGAGGATGTGCATGGGCTGGGAGCGCTGCACCTTCTGCCGAGGGGACACCTGCGGTTGGAGGGGCCTGGCTCCCGAGTGCGGCTGGCTGCGGGTGTGCGGGCCATTCTGAAGGCGGGGCGCCGTTTCCGACTGCATGCTACAGGCAGAGTACAAACTCTCCAAGGATGCATTCATGTCATTCACCAAGGCCTCCAGGTCCACGTCATCTTCTGGGCATTAAAAGGCAAAAGTGGGAAAAAAAAAAAAAACAACACAACTTTAGCAGGAGCAAGGGGTTGCAGTTGCAGCCAAATGGGCATGGGTATCCTAGTGATCAGGTTCCCAAACTCCCAACATTTTGACCCATGTGAGGGCTGAGGAGCAGAACTGAGATGAGTATAAATTTCTGTAAGGAGCCATGTGCTATATTTATTAAGAGCCACTGATATTCCAGATACGATTCAATAATTACAGTCCAAGTGCTCTCCCCAGCCACACACAGAAGATACATTCTAGAGCATCTGCTCAGCTTACATGCCTTCAGGTTGGGCCACATAGTCACAGGGGCAAAATATGGTCACTGCCTTGGCCTTAGCAGCCAAGTCACAGGTAGACACAGAGCCCTAATTAGTCCAATCAGGACTCCCTCCTCCTAAGAAATTCTAGAAAGAGACAGGAGCAAAACAGAACCCAACACTTACATGAGCCCCAGCCTGCTAAGGCCACCACAAAGGTGCGACAGTGGCTAAAGCCTTGAGACAGGCTCGCTGTGGCTACTGATCAGTCACAGATTGGTGAGTCTCTAGGTGCCATTCTCCTGTCCTCAACTAGCCTGAGAATCAGAGGATGAAGCCTCTTTGTTCTTCACAGAAGGCCTGAATCAGCTGTGGAGAGGAGCAGCAATGGCAGAGTGCTAGAGAATGCCAGAACATGCCAGAAAGAGATATGCACGTGGAGAATATGGAGTACTTGTATGTGTTAACTTGGCTGGGACACAGTACCCAGATACTTGGTCAAACACAATTCCAGATGTTTCTGTAAACATGTTTTTAGAAGAGACTAACATTTAATCAGTGGACACTGAGTTACACTCTACAATTACCTTCTACAATCTGAGTGGGCTTTGAATATAAGTGAAAGGTCAAAGAAGGAATACAAGCTTTCAGATTTTAACTGCAACTCTTCCTGTCAGCCTACCCTGCAGATTTTGGACTTGCCAGTGTCCATGATTATGTGAGCCAATTCCTTATAATAAATCACACACACACACACACCCACTGGTTCTGTTTCTCTGGAGAAACCTAACTGATCCATCAGGAGGGATGTAATACAGCATGTGGGAGGGGCTGCAGGAAGGGGCCACAGAAAGGAGACAGAATTGAAACCTGGGCTCTGGCAGGGATGCACGGTTCAGGGCTCGGTCTCGGGTCTGTCTGTACTCCTGTCAGTAAGTTCTTCTGTAAAGCATTCCTACAGCCCTGTAGTAATTGTGCTTAATAGTTAAGCTAAGTTAAGTTAGCTCTTACATGTAGCCCAACATGTGTGCATAATAACAGTCCTTTCTGTGTTTTAAGAATTTTTAAAAACCTGGCACAAATAGCTAAGGCTCACTCTAATACAGTGATTCATAAATCACATAATTCATAGCCTCATTTGTTCCTATAACTGATACCTAGGGCTGCCCTAGACAGCATTCCCCTCATTCTACCAAGCTATAAGCTCTTGGAATTCTAGCCAGAAGGAAGGTTACACAGAGAAGACACTGGAGAACTTGTTGATGCCCCCTCCTGCTCCCACAGCTATTGGCTCTGGACCTGGGACAAAGGGCTTGGACTTTCTGTTTCCTGGTTTCTACAACTAACGTGGTTATTAACAGCGGTGGTACTATAGGGAGGGTGATATGAGGAGTAAGTTATTAGCTGCTCTCTAACAGTATCTGGTACACAGTAAGCACTCAGGAAAGTGTTACTTATTAGCTAAACTTTATTCCTTCTTTATAAAACAATATAAATGGTGCTTATTAACCTGGTTTGACAGCTGAGGAACTAGGCCTAGAGGAATAAGCAATTTGCCCAGTATTACACTAGAGCTAAGTAGCAAACTTTAAATTTGAAAACAAGTTTATAGCTACTGATCTGACTTCACCAGGCACATAAACCTTGCTTCCTTGTCTCTTCTCTCTCCCACACATGGATTTCTTTGTTTCAGTTTCTTTCACTTCATAAGGTAAAACAGCATAAAAAGATACAACAAATAAATCTGCTGAGAAGGTGGGGCAGAGGTGTGGGACAGCAAGGATTAGCACAGGGAAGGGTGCCTAGTGGGCAGGATTGGGTAAATTTCTGGGAAGATTTAACCAGATGCAGAAAGGCCTCAGATATTTGGCTTTTATCCTCTCAAAGAGTGCTGGAAGAAGGGATATGAGGCAAGGCCTGGTAAGTGAGAATGCGCGCAGTAGGCTTTAGAAAAATCAAATCCAGGTCCTGAGGACAAACTGACAGACAGAGGGAAGAGAGGGGAAACAGACAGGAAGCTGCTGAGATAGCAGGGAGGAAACACCATGGCCTGCTCGGCACAGTCATTGCTGGAACTGAGAAGAGAAACCACAAGCCACAGCCAACTGAGGAGTGATGGGTTGTTACAGAGCTGGGTTCAGTGGGAAAGGAAGTGGAGAAAGGGCTCAGAACTCTGACTTGGGGAAATCAACAAGAAGACCCGTGCACATTTCTAGGGCCTGTGAGGAAGAAGGGAAGTAATATGTTGCTATAGCTCAGGTTATAAGTAGTCAAATATTAACCCTGAGGCCAGATATAAAAAGGTAAAAGTGCTGAATCAATAATGAATAATTACCATGTAATGAATAATTAATACATCACAAGGGAGAATACCAAAGTCAGCAGGCAAAATCTTGCTTAGAGTTTTGGAGTCAAGGGCCAGGGTGGAGAAGTGGGGAAGAGTGGGTTGAAAGAAAACCAAGACTCCTCAGAGGAGTAGGTACATGCATGCCCATGGTCCCCTTGTTCCTAGTCAGCTAGGTATGGCTGGGTGGTTTTGGGAAGTCCTCATCTGTACGCCGAGGGCACTAAACTGAGCTTGCATAAAAACTGAGGATAACAGCTGACCCAAAAGACCCAACTGCTAAAGAAGAGCCTTCAGTTGTCTATGTACTACATGATATTCATCATATGTCTTTCTCTTGCTCCAGTGCTCTAGCTAGGACTTGCCCCAATGCTCTAGCTAGGACTTCCAGAATTATGTTGAATCGTGGTGGTAAGAGTAGACATCTCTGATTTGTGCTAGATCTTAGTGGAAAAGCTTTCAGTTTTTCACTATTGAGAATGATGCTCACTATGGGTTTTTCCCATAGAAAAGATATAAATTATACTGGAGAAAGGTATAAATTATACTGGAGTTGACAAATCTGGAGTTTCATAAAAGTTACAGAATGTATTTATCATAAACACCATTCATATATACTCATTTAGCTGATCTGTAATAGTTGTTTAATTTAAACTCTGTAAAACAAGTCCAAAAAAATAATAATTAGTACATATCCAACTTAACCTATTAAAGATTCAACATTTTTATCTCAATGGGCCATTTCAGAATCAATAAAGGGCTGAAACAGCAAGTTCATTATAGCTAACTTATTGACTTGACCTTTAGTCATGCACCATAGGGCCTAGATGCCCTGGGCAAGTGGTTGAGGGATACTCCTCATTTCAGTGGTGTTTCACAGAGCGGTAATGATTCTTACCTGTTTAAAAACAGGAGAATCCAAACACATTTTATGGAGCCAACATTAAAACTAACCCAAACAAATACAATACAAAAAAAAAAAAACTATAGATCAATTTCCCCAATGAACACAGATTTAAAAAAAAAAAAAGCCTCAGTAAAATCTTGGCAACCAAATCCAACAATGCATCAAAAGGATCACATACCATAACCAAGTGGGACTCATATCAGGGATACAATGATAGTTAAGCATCCAAAAAATCAATCAACATAATTCACCACATCCACAAAAAGAAAAAGAAAAACCACATGATCACATCAACAGATGCCAAGAAAGTATTTGATAAGATCCAACATCCATTTATGATGAAAACCCCTGAAAAACTGGGAATAAATGTAATCTATCCCAACATAATAAAAGCCATATATGACAAACCCACCACTAGTATCATTTTCGATGGTGAAAAACTGAAAGCCTTTCTACTAAGATCTGGCACAAGACAAGAATGTCAACTCTCAACACTACTATTCAACATAATACTGGAAGTCCTAGCTGGAGAAATCAGACAAGACATGGAATGAATCCAAATTGAGAAAGAAGTAAAGCTATCACTTACAGATGATATGACTGTATATATAGAGAGAACCCTAAAGACTCCATGAAAAAACTAATTAAAACAATAAACCAGTTCACCAAAGTGGCAAGTTACAATATCAACACCAAAAAAATCAGTTGATTTCCTATATGCAAACAATGAACTAGCAGATGGAGAAAGTAAGAAAATCACTCCACTTACAATCACACCAAAAAAGTTAAGTACCTAGCAGTACACCTAACAAAAGGAGGTGAAAGACCTGTGCAAGAAAAACTATAGAATACTGTTAACGGAAATAGCAGAAGACACAACAAAATGGCTAAATATTCCCTGCTCACGGACCGGAAGAATCAACATTGTCAAAATGGCCATCCTACCCAAAATGATAGATTCAATGTAATCCTAATAAAATTTTTAGTGCCACTCTTCAAAGAAATGGAACAAACATTACTGAAGATCATATGGAACCACAAAAGACTCCAACCAGCCAAAGAAATGCTAAACAAAAAGAGGGGAGAAATGGTGGCACTACATTTCCAGACTTAAACTATATTACAAAGCCATAATAATTAAAACAGCATAGTACTGGAACCAAAATGGACACACAGACCAATGGAACAGAATTGAAAACCCAGGAAAAAAATCCCACACATTTATAGACAATCTACTATAAAGGAATGAAGAATATACACTGAAACAAGGAGAGCCTCCTAAATAAACTGTGTTGGGAAAATTCGGCTGCCACATGCAAAAGAATGAAACTAGACCACTATTTCACGCCACACATGAAAATCAACTCAAAATAGATAAAGACTTGGATATGAAACCTGAAATTGTAAAATACATAGAACATAGGTAACACTCCATAGCATAAACTTCAGAAACATCTTTGCAGATTCATCCCCAGCAGCAAGGAAAACAAAACTTAATATTAATAACTGGGATTACAACTAAAAAGCTCTGCACAGTGAAAAAGAACATAATTAAAACCAAGAGACCCTTTGGAATGGGAGAAAATATTTATATACCATACACCTGACAAGGGACCAATATCCAAGATCTACAAAGAGCTCATACAACTTAACAAAAAGAAAACAAATAAACCAGTCAAACTGTGGTAGATACACACGATGGATTATTACTCAGCAATCAAATAAGATAAACTCATGCCATCTACAGCAACGTGAATAGAGTTCGAAGCAATTATGCTAAAGTGAAGTAAGTCAGAAGGAGAAGATATATACCAGCTGATGTCACCAATATGTAGAACAGAGAGAAACCAAACTAAATTAGAGAAAGACAAACTTAAAAACTAACCCTTGAAAGGTGACTACAAATCTGAGGTATCCAAAGGGGCTAATAAGAGGGGGAGGGTAAGAACAAAGAGGAAAGGAAGGACAGTGGACTATGGTGGTGGACTATGGGTGATTTGGTTGTGGATACCCTATGTGGCAATATCTGATGGGGCGGATACTAATGTTACCTCAATTAAAAAAGTAAATTAATAAAGATAAATAAAAACAGGATAAAACCTAGCAGAACTCTTCCAAATGTCACTGCTGTTAAGACTTTCCTCCTGCCTTCGAGCTCAAATGGGAATAGAGTTCCTGTTAACAGATGTTTTCCAAGAAAAAACAATGTCTTGAGTCTCCCCTGAGTGGATTTTCATTTGCACTAGCATTGACTGTGTCCACCCATGGAGGGTAGTCATGGGTCTCCTACCCTTTTACCCTTTCGTCCTGCCAATCACTCCATTCCTAGGTTACCCTGGACCAGGCTGCTGTGCTTTCGCGAACACAAATGGATTCTCATATTATTCAAAGTAAATACAAGGTTAAGTGAGTGCCAAAACATAAATGAAATACACATCCTCAAAATACTTCAACTCTCCTCCGTGGTGGTTTAGTTATAAAACTAGTTTTCCCCTTAATACATTTAATGGTTAATTTGCTAAACAAAGCCAGGTCAATGTGATAACATTCACTTAGCAGGTTTTAATTTTCATGAATTTAGTCCAACCACTGAATCAGTGTGTTTCAAATCTGTTGTTTTCCATTGTCCTTAGAGCAAAATCAAAACTTTTTTAAGAATCTAAATATCCTAGTTTAGTATGAACTTAAAAATTTCCTATAGGATCAATTAGTATTTTGTTGGTTTAGGTAATAAAATCACTTCAGGTTATCTTATTTTATTTAAACTTTGTCAAATTCTAATGAGGACTATTAATTGCATATTCCAAACGAGGATTTTTGAGGTTGATTCTAAAAAAGACACTTCTACATATCCCATATTCAGGATTTAAAAAATATTACTAAGCTAAAATATAACCTAAGTTGACATTCAGTTCTTGCAAACATATTTTGTGAGTTAGTCCCTGCATAGGGTTTGGTGCCTTCCTTATGCTTGAAGTACCCACATGAATCCATGGTGATCAGTAACTGTGCACTTCTGAGTCTTTCTGCTCGATCTCAGGTGGGAGAATCAAATTAACAGGGCATTAACAAAGCAGGTATTTCTGGAAGTTAACGCTAAGATTAAGTGTAGTCAATGTTAACTTCATGCTAAAATACTTTCCACAAGACTGCACTTCTGGAAGAGGAAGGGAAAATAATTTTATACATAAAACTTCATACAGATTTATAAAGACATATTTACTGCACAAATATAGGTCAAACAACATGGTTGTATATCAAGCTATTAATAGTTATTTTCCTTCCTTAAATAACCCAGTCCAAAAATGGGCTCTGTCCCAAATATTTTAGTAGTTCATCTGATCTCAAATTCACATGTGCATCTCGTCTCAGTGCCATGAACAAACTGAGGCTACTTTACTTCTAAAATATATATAAACTCAGTCAAACAAATTATTGCTTAGGTCATAAATTATTCTGGGTGAATTTCTGTCTTCCATAAACTGAGCCAAGAAAAGGTCAAACAGTAACCACACTACTGGAGGCAAAGAGGAGAGGGAAAATTAACGGTGGATTAAACCTCTAGTCCTACCTTACTTCCTAACTACATCCTGCTTAGTCTATAGCACCATCTAGTGTCTTCTTTAATTGGATATTAAAGATGTCACTGAATCTGTTTTACTAAATTATTCAATACTTGAACATGTTATTTGTACTGGGTATTCAAAATAAATCATTATTGTCCTTTGTTCACAGAATAAGCATCTGTGACCACGAAGTTTATCCTCCTATTTTGATAAGGTACTCTCCTAAGCACAAATGGCTGTAAGGCAGAATGTAACAGACTTCTTTCCAATGCTGCAACTCCAGAGGGTGATAAATTATTAAATAAGAGCAGATTCAGTGACTCAGAAGAAAAAAAAATAGATGGCATTTGTGAGAGAATAACAAATAGATTTTGATTTTCCTCCACAATTCCTGGCACAGAGCTCTGAAAATTATTGTAATTTCCTATGTAATAAGAGTAGTGGGGTCATCTTTTGGTATAGTATTTGGTCATTTTTGTTGTTGTTTCTGAAATAGCTCCAGAGCTAATACAACAGTGAAAGAGATTCTTTTGTTATTCATGAAAAGGCCTTTTCAACTAAACTGAGTTTATGTGAATGAGGTGAATTTTGGAAAGGCCCCAGAAAATCACAGGATGGGGGCTGGTTACCAGAGGCAACAACAAGGTGATTAGAGAGTTGTAACATTCAGTCTTAGCCCCTAATTAGTCCCCCAATCTCCTGGGAGGGGAAAGTGAAAGTTGTTAACACCCAATGACGGAATCAATCGTGCTGATGTAATGAATATTTTTTTAAGATTTATTTTTATCTATTTATGCATACAAGAACTGGGGTGTAGGCCAGAGGTGTAGGGGGTGAGAGGATTCACCAGAGGCAGAGTGGGGAGCAGAACTGGTAGATCTACTGGAATACACTGTTGAGGGGAGCAGCGGGTGAGATAGGAGAGGTCTACTGCGCCATGTGGGTTACCTCCATGCCAGGAATTGAACTCATGCCACAGTGGCTGGTGATAGCTTGATAGTGCTGAGACTTAACTTCTGCACTACCAGGGAGTCCCTGATGTAATGAAAATTTTATAAATCCCCCCAAAATTCAGGTTTGAAGAGCTTCAGGGCTGGTAAACACCTACAGGTGCTTAGTAAATGGTGTATCTGAAGAGGGCAAGAACCTCCACACCTTGTCCTCTGTGTCTCCTTCCATCTGGTGGTATCTGCGCTAAGGCCTTCATAATAAACTGGTAATCTACTAAGTGAATACTTCCTGAGTTTGGTGGATTGCCCTGCAAATGACTGACTCAGACAACATCAGAATTGAACTGAATTGCAGGACATCCACCAGCTGGTGTTGAAAAACTGCTTGGTATGGGAAGAAGTTCCCATCCCCCATCCCCACCCCACCACACACACCCATCTGGAAGACAGAAGTATTCTGTGAGAATAGAAAAGTTTTCTTTACAATAACTTTGGCCTTGCCAACATTCTTGCACATTTCTGACAAGAACTAAAGGACCAACCTGCATCAGTTTTAGCCCTAGACTGTGTTCATTTGACAAGCTATTTTTGATCTCTAAGCAATTCAAACATTGTGTAAATTTAACTCAACATCCACTGAAATATCTTTGTGCATGTCAATAAGCTTTTCTCATGTATTCCAATCACACATATCTACTTTTTAGTATGTAGAGTTGTTTGGACATAGGTAAGCAAAATAAGAAATCAGATATTATACTGCTATGGTATTCTTATCTATTCTTATTCATGACATTTAAAGATACTCCTCAAATATAAAAACAAATCACCTAAAAGTAACTACAAATACTGAAACAAAAGCAACTTCTAAATCATGTCTCATTAAAAAAAAAAAAAAGCTTTATTTCAGTGGCTACTACAAACAGACAGGATTTGAGGCAAGAACTAAAACTGTTTAGAATTAGTCTCCCTAGTATGTACATATACATACATACATAGCACCAGAGCTAAACATTCAAACCCTGACTTTTCAGTGTTTCTAAGAAAAGCTTATTTCTCCAATCTGTGGAAAACACCACTCTTTCCTTTCATGAACAACAGTAATCACTATTTTTAATGTCTCTTAATTGAGAAAATGAGTATCAACAAACATATTAGTGTAACAATCTGTGAAAATCTGTGTCAAGGTTTTTTTCATGATGAACACACACATTAAAGGAAGAGTCTTGCAAACACCCTGGGGACAGTTGCTGGGTTTTATCAGCATTTGGGGCATAAGAAAATTTCTGAGACCCCACACCCTGGGCCCAGAGATTGAAAGGACAGAATCATTGCCAAAAGCATTATCAGGGTCAGCTGATGACATAAAGATGGGGGGAAGGGGGAAACCCCACATATACCCTGGGAATAACATTTAAACAAAGCTAAAATGAAAACAATCCTCTCAATCTGAGGCCAGGCCAACTTTTTGATTTCTGTTACAGGTGGTATTTTACTATTTTTCTTGGCATGCCTTCCTATTCCTAATCCAAATACAGTATTGGGGCCTCCCTGGTGGTGCAACAGGTTAAATGCAGCACTATGAAGCTATCCAGAGCCACTGCAGCATGAGTTCGATCCCAGGCCAGGGAGCTTCCCACATGGCACATCAGACCTCTCCTGTGTGGCCCACTTCTTCCCCCAACAGTGTACTACTTCAGTCGATCTGCCTGTTCTGCTCCCCACTCTGTCTCTGGTGAATCCTCTCACCACCCCACATGTCTAGCCTACACTCTAGCTTATATGCATAAATAAATAAATCTTTAAAAAAAATACAGGATTGTATGCTCTCAAAGACGACATACAGTTAGCCACACTTCCAGTTACCTGAGTGCTGCCCTTTTTTCTGTATTTCAGAACTTTATCCAGGAACCTCCCACAGCAAATTACAGATCCAAGACCCTACCAGATAGCTGTGTAGATAATATAAAGCAGCTGTTTTCATGAAATCTGCAACCTGCTCTTTGAAGCTACATTAGATATGTACACTACATCTAAGTAAGTGCTACCCCGTATGATTATCTAAGTACCTATATTAAATTTAGTATGAAACAGCCACACAGCTGAGAAGGGCTGCAGACTCTTTCCTGTTAGTGACTATGCGAAGGTGAGGATGGAAAGATGAAGGGGATGCCCCTCCTTCCAGAAGTTTTCATTTCCTCTACCCAAAAGGCCACTGGAGTTGCAGAGAACCATGCACCATTCCTGCCATAGTCAGACACTGGGCTGCAGGTAATATGGCCTCTCTTCAGCTCTATTTTCCAGGTTCCCAGAATGCCAAAGAAACTGGAGCTTGCTACAGGCCTTTCTGTTTGCCTTATCCATGAGGGTTTATAACAAATGGAGAAATATCAGTATTTCAGCAATGAGTTGCTAAAATCACCTCTTTCTCAAGGAAGGGAGAGGATTACTACACTTCCAAAACCCTGAAACTCCAACAGTGCTCTAGAGGTTCTATATCAGGTCAAAAGACAGTGCTAAGGTAAAGGTTAGGTTACTGTCTACTGATTCTCACTTGCATGCACAATTGCAAAACCACTCAGGATCAGGGTGGTTTATTTAACAAACAACAATGTGATTTATTTAATAAAATGGGAAACAAAGTGTTTCTATCTCACCCCAGATAGTGTCCACAGTGTCCAGAAGTCCCAAACAAAAGGTTGCTTATTCAAGGTGGTGCTGTCCCATCAATGAGGGCCTGGAGCTGTGGCACACCAGCAACTAGAATCCAACTCATGGTGGCAGCTAGAGGTACTCACAGGTGGGGCTGCTGAGATAATACCACAGCAGCCTACAGAAAACAGTCTAAATGCTGGGCTGGACACCAGATGCTGGACCAGACAGTAAAGAAGGCAACAGTGCTGGGAGGTACTTTCAGATGATCGTAAGTTATAGACAGTTCACAGAGATTACCTGGACACAAAGTGCTAATCACATGTAAACAGTGCTGGTTATCACTAGCAGTAGTTCCACTCTCCACCAGTCACCAGGAGTCAATGTCAGAGACAACAGTGTTAACAGCTCTTGGTGAGTTATTGGCCTACACCAACAACAGCAATTTGAGACATCAGGCCAAGGCCTATAGTGCTCCTTTCAGGCAATGTCAGAGGCAGGGCTGGAGGCCAGTGTGATGGCCAGGTCTCTATGAAGGTCTCCGGCTTCTCTTTCTTCTTTGGAGGTTGGGTGCTGGATGCTTCTTTGGAGGCTGGCTGCATATCCTCCTTCTTTCTTCAGAGGCCAGGAATAGGATTTCTAGCTGCTCCTGCCCTGTTTTAGATCCTCTTTCAGGATCACCCAGCCTACAAGTCTGATTCCTAAGTGAATGATCAGATGATTTAGCATCAGGGCATTTTTAATTTCTGATCTGAGTAATTAACTAATAAGGTGTTAACAGCTCTTGGTGTTAACTGGTTCTTTTAACCAGTTAACTGGTTCATTTAGCTCATAACTGACTGGTCCATCCTACTATCCCTGACCCTAGGGCAGGCTCATGAGCTGGTGTGCTCTGAGGAGCCATAGCCACAGCCAGCCTCAGTGGGTTCAGAGGCACTCTGCACCTGGCACGACTTCAGTGGGGTTGGGTATAACAACATGGTGGTGGCATGTGTGTGTGTGGGGGGGGGGATGGAGAGAGTGACTGCAGCAGCACTGCAGGACAGGTTCTGTTGTGAGCCTGTCATGTTGGCCTGAACTCCACAGGCCTCTCTTATTGCCTGAAGCTCTAGGGAATTTCAGTGCTGGAGCTGCTCAGTGGGACCCCATATTCCTCCCTGCAGCATGAGCCTGGACAACCTTGCCACTGCAGTCCCAAAGAGGCTGCATGCCCTGGGACGGTATGGCAGGGGAACCACTGCCACCCACCATCACTGCCAGCCTCTGCCTGCAGCCTGAATCCTAGTGGGACCACTGGTGGCAAGGGGTAAAATGCCTGCCACTCACTGCCACTTGTGCTGCCCAAAAGGGGTGTGCTTCGAGGACTGGGCACCAGAACCTTGAGAGAGGGGGCTCTGGTGTTCAAACCCAGCTAGCACTGGGGCCAGCCATCAAGCCCAGCCCACTGAGGTGGGTCTCTGTGTAGCTGTTCTACAGCATCCCTCTGCAGGGTGACCTGGGTGCTGCCCAGAGGCAGAGCTCTGGGCTCCCTGTGGGAAATTGCAGCTGCTGCCAGAGCCTTAGAAGTTCCAATGCTCAAACCAGGGAAGGGGATGCCCAATGGCAGCAATTCCAGGGACTGGCAGTAATTCCTGTAGCCTCTGCCACTGGCCACTGGAGCTGCAGGGTAGGAAACTACCACTACTGCTATTTAGCCACTTTCAGTGTCACCTGCACACATTGGGGCAGCAGGAGAGAAACACTGCAGCCACTCAGACTCCAGGTGCCACTGCCCAGATGGTGGGGCTGTGGCAAAGCCAATTATACTTGTGATCATGGGGCTTATGTCATGAGGCTCCAGTTTCAAAGCCAGATAAGTCTCAATTTCCAAACTATCCCCAGTGTCCTGTCCCCTTGCTCCACTTGCACAGAGCATGCACAAAGTGTTAAAAGACTGTGTGGACAGCAGAATGTTTCAAGTTCCTGCGGTGCTTTCAAAACATGAGAGCAAACCGTGGAAACACATTATGTGGGCACCTGTTTGCATTTTGATCCCTTTCACAGCATTCCCCAATCCCCACTAATTCATTCACTCTGGCTACAGCTCCCTGGTAGAATGTAGTGCAGCTCCGAGTTTAGGGAAGCAAACTACTGTCAAGGTAGATGCTGGGTGATGTGCAAACTCTTCTGGCCACTGACTCATGGAGCAGAAGGTACAAAGGAAACCACATCTCCTTGCTACTTCATCAACATTTAAGATCTCAAATGGGTCTTAGAAAGTCAGAGGTGCCAAACTTCACATCTCACACTCAAGCAAGTGAGGCCCACAGACCTCACTGAGGGCTTAGCACCTAAGTAGTATGACCAAATGCAATGTGATAGCCACCAACAACTATAACGATCAAGCACTTACTATGTGCCCTTAAATTTTACACCATGATTAGCTTAAACCTCAAAATAATGATCTAAGATAGGTATTATTATACCTACTAAGCAGTGAAACAAATAATCTCATGTTCAGTGGGGTCAAGGTCTCATGGCTACGGGTAAAAAGACTGGATTAGAATTCATATCTTTTCTATCAGAAAAGGTTACTGACCTGCTGGTTCCAACACTGCTGCACCCCACACCAGCCTACTATGAAGGAGCCCTGGTCCTAGAAGTCAACCCCAGGAAAAGCCACTTCAAGGCCACCCAGCTCTGTGCACCTGCAAGTCTCAACTGAACATCTTTTTCTTCCTAAAATTCAGGGCTTTGAGAATTTCCTATAAAACATGGATTTACTATTCTGAAATCTATTTTCCTTAACATGAATATTAAAGAATGGAAAATCAGTGGTAATAGCAGCAAGTCAAATTAACCTAGGTACCTGTAAGCTTCCTTAGATAATTCATTAAAGAACAAATTCTTCTCACAGAAACATTACCCAAGGTCTCACTACCTAAACAGAGTTTCCTTTACAAGTTACTGCTATAAAATGTCAAGTCAATAAGCATAAAAACAAAGTAGCACATATGCTGATTCTTAACTGTAAAAAACTTAACTGGAAATGGAAAAGGCATGAAAATAAAACACAAAAGCAGATTGTCCCTGTCTTGGGGTGATGCTGAGCTTATCTATGATCGTTTAAAAAGTGTTACAATCCATTTAGCACTCACTGACATCACTAAATAACAGATATTCTGTCTCTCAAGCAGGACATAAATGATTTAATTCTCACCTAGAGCTCTTAGCCTGAGGAAGTGTTAGCAAAGGTTTGTCTCAGTAGCTACCCAAACAGATACTATACTCTCCTAACACTTTCCAAACACCATGCTTTAACTGGTGTTTTGTGCTGGGACTCTGCTTAACCAACCGTTACCCTGCCTGCCCATTTGCCTGGAGTATGGCCTTTGTGGTAGACAGGTGCACCCTCACTCCCCCATTCTCAGTCCCTACTCCTGCCAGCATGAAGCCGCTCCCCTTACCCCACTCCCCTGGCCAGCTTGCCCCATCCCAGTGTGGCTTCCTCCCTACCAGTATTGAAGAAATGATGTGACGTTGCATGAGCTGGGCAGCACGGGGGTCCCCTTCATGAAAGAGTCATGGAGAAAAGTCAAGGGTCACATCCAGAAAAGAAATATTCCATTGGGCTGTTTTCTGGGTGCTTCCTTGGTAATACAGAGCAGACTGGTTTGTAAAGGTCCGGTATCAGGTTGCCCATCACCAAAGTTACTGTAAAAGTGCATTTCTCTTCCTAAAAAAATTAGTTTTTCAGTACAAATGTGTATGCTTCTCTATCAATCCTCTTGGCTCAGGCAGGTTTTTAAACCTACCTGTGTCTGTCCAGGTGGCTTGTGCAAAACTCAACCACCAAGTCAACATAGGCTCAGTAAACAAAACTAAGGAGATACAGTCTCTGCCTCTGGCACAGAGCTGTGCTTGTGCTCCCCCCATTTCCCACTGCAGAGTGGCCATAGCTAGAGGTAGCCCAGATGCTGACTATAATCACTCTCAGGGCTCCTCTCAGAGAGGGGGGCTGGGCAGTGTCTCTGTGCTAACAAATTCCTCATTCTTAGCACCACGGTGTGTGGCAGCAAGAAGCCTGTGGCCCTCAGAGGGAAGGCATGTCACAAAGTCCAGGGCAGAGCTCAGAATTAAGTGCAGAAATCCTGGCAGCAGTCAGTGCTGCCTCTACCACCAGACACCTGGCAAATGAAGTAAGAAAATAATCAATCATGCTGGACTTTGATTTCACTAAGACTAATTTATTTCTTCTGTACTTTGGAGCTGCAGAGTAATTCTATCAAAAAAAAGGTAAAATAAGGAAAGGTACTCATTTTACTCAATGATTCCACTCATTGAAGTTCAAAACCTGGTATCAGTGAACATCATCTAAAAGTGTGTATTTTCCCAATTTCTCTCTTTTATCTGTCACATTGTTGCAAGGAATCACTTGGACACCACTTAACTTTCTTTCAGGTCTTTCAAGACTATTTCTGTTCTGCACTGTAAACCATAAAGGCTCAGGAAAGGGATTTCCTTTACCAAAGTTACAGTCTGCTAGGTAAGACCAAGGACTTAATAAGCTATAGATTACATTAAAAAAGTACAGATTTAAACATGCAGTCTCTATTTGTACTATTAGTAGTCAATCAGGGGGATCGGAGAGATACATTATCAAAAAATAAACCCTCAGAAAGGGCAAAACCTTAAAATGCAGGTTTTTCTTTTTTTTTTTAATATAATATATATTTTTATTGTTATTTATGTCTTTTACATTTTGCATTCCCCTTGGGTAGCCCACCACCAATTCACCCGTCATCCATCTCCATGGTCCCTTGTGTTCTTTTCTATTCCATTTTGTGCCCTTTCCCTTCCCTCCCTCCGGCTCCTTCCTCCCCCCCTCCCCCCCCACTGATTGTCTCTCTCCCACCCGGCCTCCCTATAGTCCTGTTATAAGTGAAACCATTCGATATTTTTCTCTTTCTTTCTGGCTTATTTCACTGAGTATGATCCCCT